>JAMRXY010000243.1:0-30054 GCA_024447195.1 Panagrolaimus sp. LJ2414 | reverse complement strand
GTCATATAAACTTATATATAAATAAGCTTATTCAGTGGATCACTCGGTTCATACATCGATGAAGAACGCAGCAAAATGCGTTATTTTTCATGACTTGCAAACTACATGAATGAAAAAGTTTCGAATGCAAATTGCGCCGATGGTTTTTAACCATTGGCACATTTGTTTGAGAATCATATATCTATACTATAGTTCTTTCATGGAGCTATGATAGTTGAAAGGTTTATTAGGCCTTTTGTATGGGAAAGTAAAGACTTTTGGTTATATTCCTTTGATGGAATAACTTTATAGCTTTGCTTAACTATATAGAAATATATTTCGTTTTATCTTCGGATAATGCGTTATTTCATATTTATATATGATAGAGTACTTGAATCGACAATTTGATTATTGTTCGAGATAAAAGTTTAACTCTTTTCATATATATATGTGGAATAATGAGAAATATATTTCGACTTTTATGATCTCAAATCAAGTGTGACTACCCGCTGAACTTAAGCATATCAGTAAGCGGAGGAAAAGAAACTAAAAAGGATTCCCTTAGTAACTGCGAGTGAAACGGGATAAGCTCAGCGCTGAATCTCTTTGTTGTAATGGCAAAGCGAACTGTAGCGTATAGCATTTATTATTATGGAATGTATAATATCTTAAGTTCTCTTTGACTAGAGTTCCATAGAAGGTGATAGACCTGTTAAGATATTTTATGCATTTCATTTGATTTATGCTTTGAGTCGGGTTGTTTGGAAACACAGCCCAAAGTAGGTGGTAAACTTCACCTAAAGCTAAATATATGTATGAATCCGATAGCAAACAAGTACCGTGAGGGAAAGTTGAAAAGAACTCTGAAGAGAGAGTTAAATAGTACGTGAAACTGAATGAGTGGAAGCGTATAGAGTTGTCGAAAGATGGTAATAATAAGTTGTATTATTCGTTTAACGGGTTGTTAAATATTTTCGAAAGATTTATTTGATGGCTGCAGTTTGCGAATATATGATGCACTTGTTGCCATTGTGCTGATACAATTGATTGAGACTTTTGAAATTATATTAGAGGGCATATCTTCGGATGTGTATCCTGGTATAATGGAAAAAGTTTTTGGTTAATTGCCCTTTAATGGATAAAAGATGGTATTTGACTGGTTTTATATTAAAGTTAACGCTTGCGTTGGCTTTTTTATTTGATCCGTATAAATGCTTTATGATATCTATTAAATATCAGTATAAAAGACAATCACCTATATGTCCCGTCTTGAAACACGGACCAAGGAGTTTATTGTATGTGCGAGTCATTGAGTGTTCAAAACTCATTGGCGTAATGAAAGTAAAGTATTCTTTATCGAATATGATATATGATTGTTTTTCTACGGAAAAGCAAGTAGTATAGTCCCATCTAATTTGCTTGCAAATGGGTGGAGATAGAGCATATGCAATGAGACCCGAAAGATGGTGAACTATGCCTGAGCAGGATGAAGTCAGAGGAAACTCTGATGGAAGTCCGAAGCGGTTCTGACGTGCAAATCGATCGTCTGACTTGGGTATAGGGGCGAAAGACTAATCGAACCATCTAGTAGCTGGTTCCCTCCGAAGTTTCCCTTAGGATAGCTTCAACTAATTTTTAATAGTTATACTCGGTAAAGCGAACGATTAGAGGTCTTGGGAACGAAATGTTCTCAACCTATTCTCATACTCTTAATGGGTATGATGTTTATGTTTCTTAATTGAACATGAGCATTGAATATAATAGTTGAAAGTGGGCCATTTTTGGTAAGCAGAACTGGCGATGCGGGATGAACCGCAAGTAAAGTTAAGGTGCCAAACTTTTTGCTCATGAGACCCCATAAAAGGTGTTAGTTGATATTGACAGCAGGACGGTGGACATGGAAGTTGTAAACCGCTAAGGAGTGTGTAACAACTCACCTGCCGAATCAACTAGCCCTGAAAATGGATGGCGCTCTAGCGAAAGACCTATACTTTACTGTTATACTATGTGAAAACAGAGTATAACATGTAGGAGGGTGTAGTAGTTAGCGTTGAAGGTTTTCATTGTAAAATGGACTGGAGCTTCTACTAGTGCAGATCTTGGTGATAGTAGCAAACATTCAAGTGAGATCCTTGAAGGCCGAAGTGAAAAAGGTTTCCACGTGAACAGTATTTGAATGTGGGTCAGTCGGTCCTAAAGAAATGGCGCATGCCATTTTCATTATGTGTGTTTTCGTATTTATATGGATTCGCATGTATTCTGAAAGGGAAGTAGGTTAATATTCCTACACTATGAGAATACGATTATTTTTATTCTTCGGAATTTAAATAAGGGACGGTAACGTTATATGAACTCATATACGTCATATATAGTTCAGAATAGAGATCTCTTCTCTATTTAAGATATTTTGACCATGGAATGAGATCATCTCGAGATATGGTTAAAGGTATTGAAAAGCATAACGGTTTTTGTTATGTTCTGATTGCTATATATGGCCCTTGAAAATATGAGGGATCCCTAATAATGTATTCCATAGCCGTACCTTATTCCGCATCAGGTTTTCAAGGTGAATAGCCTCTGGTCGATAGAATAATGTAGGTAAGGGAAGTCGGCAAATTAGATCCGTAACTTCGGGAAAAGGATTGGCTCTAAGAATCGAGTATATTGGGTTTTTAAATGAAACTTTAAGAATTAGATCATGTTTGAGGAATTTCTTCGGAATGAACTTGGACTAGTGTTTAATTTTTACTGTGGAATTTTTAAACTTGTTTTATTCTTACGGATAGAACGTCAATATACACTTAACGATTAGCTTAGAACTGACACGGACTCGGGGAATCCGACTGTCTAATTAAAACAGAGCAAATAGAAGGCGTTTATGTGCGTTGACTATTTGTGATTTCTGCCCAGTGCTCTGAATGTTAATCTAAAGAAATTTATATAAGCGCGGGTAAACGGCGGGAGTAACTATGACTCTCTTAAGGTAGCCAAATGCCTCGTCAGATAAGTCCTGACGCGCACGAATGGATTAACGAGATTCCCACTGTCCCTATCTACTATCTAGCGAAATCACAGCCAAGGGAACGGGCTTGGCAAATACAGCGGGGAAAGAAGACCCTATTGAGCTTGACTCTAGTCTGACTTTGTGAAGAGTCATAAGAGGTGTAGTATAAGGGGGAGACTTCGGTCAACGGTGAAATACCCCTACTTTTATCGACTCTTTACTTATTCAGTAATACGGAGATTTTTCTTTAGAAAATTCTTTTTGATTTAAATATTTCTTTTTGAAAGAGATATGATCCGCACTGATGACATTGTCAGGCGGGGAGTTTGACTGGGGCGGTACATCTGTCAAATAGTAACGCAGGTGTCCTAAGGAATACTCAGTGAGGACAGAAACCTCACGTAGACTAAAAGGAGAAAAGTATTCTTGATCTTGATTCTCAGTACGAATACAGACCGTTAAAGCGTGGCCTATCGATCCTTTTGGATTATGAAGTTTATAACAAGAGGTGTCAGAAAAGTTACCATAGGGATAACTGGCTTGTGGCAGCCAAGCGTCCATAGCGACGTTGCTTTTTGATCCTTCGATGTCGGCTCTTCCTATCATTACGAAGCAGAATTCGTAAAGCGTTGGATTGTTCACCCACTAATAGGGAACGTGAGCTGGGTTTAGACCGTCGCGAGACAGGTTAGTTTTACCCTACTGTACATGATAGTTATTGCGATAGTAGTCCTGCTTAGTACGAGAGGAACCGCAGGTCCAGACATTTGGTATATACGCTTATTCGATAGAATAATGGCGTGATGCTACGTCTGGTGGCTTATGACTGAAAGCCTCTAAGTCAGAATCCATCCTAGACAAAGCAATAATACTTTTGCATCTCGGTGTCGAGATGGCTTATAAATGCATTCTTTATTGAATGTAGTACTGCCCCATTATATGTCCCGAAGGATTTGGGTAATTCCGAATCCTTTGATAAAGCCTTATTACTAAGGTTAAGTGCCGGGGTGTAAGATTTCTTGCAAACGACTTGATTACTGGTCTCAGTGTTGTTCTCAGTAGAGCAGCGTTTATGCTGCGATCTGTTGAGACTTAGCTGAAGATTGGATAATCTGTTTTTATATGAAATATTTGTGTTTCATATCGACTTTTTTATTGGTCTGTAGGAATAATGAATCCATTTTATATGGGTTGATGCATGTTTTGCATTTTGTTTTTGACTTTATCCTTCATTGGATATGGTCATTGATGAAATGCATATTTTTTGTTCATGCGTTCAACTCGTATAATTTGCATTTTTTATGCCATTTGTTCCATAAGTCGATTTTTGAACCACTTATATTTTTTTGTCGTTTGTAAAGATTTGTGTTTCATGTCGACTTTTGGCATGAAACAAACATTGTTGATTTTTCAACATTGTTGATTTTTCAACAATGGCGATTTTTCAACATTGTTGATTTTTCAACATTTAAACGGCAGTTTAAAACTGTTGAATACAACTCAGCGGAGTTGTCATTCCGCTTAGCCACTTGGCTTTTCCATTACACACCCTTATGAGCTTATCTTAGACCTAAGACTTTATCTCAGACATTATCTTAGACATTATCTAAGACTTTATCTCAGACATTATCTAAGACAATATACATTTAGATTTGTCAAAGTAAAAATCTAACACTTTGCAAATTTGTTAGATTTGTCAAAGTAAAAATCTAACACTTTGCAAATTTGTTAGATTTGTCAAAGTAAAAATCTAACACTTTGCAAATTTGTTAGATTTGTCAAAGTAAAAATCTAACACTTTGCAGTGAAAATTCAAAGATTCACTTCATTTTGAAGTGAAAATTTCAGACTCGTTCCGTTTTGGAACGGAAATTTAAGATTCGTTCCATTTTGGAACGAAAATTTAAGATTCGTTCCATTTTGGAACAAAAATTTAAGATTCGTTCCATTTTGGAACGAAAATTTAAGATTGGTATTTTACCAATCATTCCGTAAGGAATGATATGATTAAAGATATAATGAATATGATTCAGTTTGGCATTGCAAGTAGAGAAGAAATGTTTGGCATTGCAAGGATAGTAGAGAAATGTAGGTCAAATAAAAATGACAAAGTTCTGTCATGGCAGAAAGAAATTCTTTTTGATTCTTTTTTGTTCTTTTGAAATGTTTTTTCATTTTCTTTCTTTTTTTAAACATTTGTAGAGATATTTGTGTGGTAAAAAATTAAATTTAATAAAATTTTTTTGTGATTTTTTGTTTGTATGGAATTTTTTTGTGTTGAAAAGGACCCTGATAATAATAATTTTATTTCGCGCCCTTAAGGCTATTTTTTGATAATTGTTAGGTTTATTAAGCTTGTGGATATAATTTTAACATGTTTGAAGGCATTTCTAAGCTTTTATTGACCATTTGGGATCATTTGGGACAATATTTGAATTTTATGCCCTTTCCTCCATTCATGAAATTTTGTTGAATGCGGGCAAGGACATAAAATTTTTTGTGATTTATGGATGAAAGTGCATAAATTTAAAATTTTTTAATTTGTGTTCCTGAAGCTATTTTTAATAGTTTTTATTAATTATTAAGCTTTTGTAAACAATTTTAACATGTTTAAAGCCATTTCTAAGCATTTTTGGACCATGTGGGACCATTCGGGACCATTTGGGACAGTATTTGAATTTTATGCACTTTCCTCCATTCATGAAATTTTGTTGAATGGATAAAAGGCATAGATTTTTTTGTGATTTATGGATGAAAGTGCATAAATTTAAAATTTTTTAATTTGTGTTCCTAAGGCTATTTTTTAATGGGGAATTAGCTTAAATTCCCATTTTAAAGCTATGTCCTACCTCCATGACCCATTTCTGAGTTATAGCTTACCCCCATGTCCCCATTTTTATCCCTTTGTGCCCCTTTTAAGCATATATGTCCCTGTTCTAAGATGTATGTCCCTGAGGCTATTTTTGTTGTGATATTGCTTTAATATAATTAAATAAGCATTTTAGACATGTTTTAAGTAATTTCTAAGCATTTTGGGGCCATTTGGGATCATTTTAGATCATTTGGGACCGAATTTGAGTTTTATGCCCTTTCCTCCATTCATGAAAAATTCATGAATGTGGGCAAGGACATAAATGTTTTTGTGATTTATGGATGAAGGGGCATAAGTCAAAATTTTTTAAATTTGTGTTCCTGAAGCTATTTTTAATAGTTTTTATTAATTATTAAGCATTTGTAAGTAATTTTAACATGCTTAAAGCCATTTCTAAGCTTTTGTAAGCATTTTTGGGCCATTTGGGATCATTTGGGACCATTTGGGACAATATTTGAGTTTTATGCGCTTTCCTCCATTCATAAAACTTTGTTGAATGCGGGCAAGGACATAAAATTTTTTGTGATTTATGGATGAAGGGGCATAAGTCAAAATTTTTTTAATTTGTGTTCCTGAAGCTATTTTTAATAGTTTTTATTAATTATTAAGCTTTATTTAAGTAATTTTTATATGTTTGGAGTCGTTTCTAAGCTTTTGTAAGCATTTATGGACCATTTGGAAGCTTTTAAGAAAAATTTTTTTTCATCAATTTTGTAGATTTTTGTGACCCCTAGGTACCCCATATAGGGGATGAGAGGTTCAAAAATGCATTTTCTCGGTTAAACTCAATGTCCTCTATCCGAAAAAAAAGTTATGTTTGGGGTGCTTTTTTATTTATATACCTTTATTTCTTAGATGTAAGGGAAAGAAGAGAAGTGAAAGAAGGAAGTTGAATTTAGTATGTGTTTATATGCATTACTATATGAAAACTTTTGGAAGTTTATGACTCTTTCTGCATTCCTTTGCGATATGGTATAAGGTGAGATTCCATGAATTTGGAACATCTTTTACTATGTATTTTGAGATATAAGAGCGTGACATTTGTAATGAATGTTTGCTCGTTCGTTTATTTATATTCATTTTTAATGGATATATCTAATTATGCTGACTATATGTCAAAGGAAACTAGCTTATAACTATTCTTTATGGAATTTTTATACTAGTAAAAAAGCGATGTGACTTTGAAAGTCTAAAACATATTTATATATGTTTTGATATATATAAGATATATTTGTATTCGAAAGAAACATATATCTGATTGATCCTGTCTGATTGATGTGGTCATTTCAAAGATTAAGCCATGCATGTCTAAGTACATGTGTATTTAACACGAAACCGCGTATGGCTCATTATAACAGCTAAAATTTACTTGATTTTGACTTTTATCCTACATGGATAACTGTGGTAATTCTGGAGCTAATACATGCATAAAAGATATTTCCTTCATGGAAATATTGCGTATATTAGTATTAAAACCAAGCATTCTTCGGAATGTTTTGTGTTGAAACTGAATATATCATGCTAATCGTATGGTCTTGTACCGACGATATGTCATTCAAGTGTCTGATCTATCAACTTTCTATATAAGTATATAGTACTTATATGGTTTTGACGGATAACGGAGTATTAGGGTACGACTCCGGAGAAAATGCCTGAGAAACGGCGTTTACATCCAAGGAAGGCAGCAGGCGCGAAAATTACCCACTCTCAGTACGAGGAGGTAGTGACGAGAAATGACAAGATCTATTCCTTCGGGGATGGATCATTGGAATGGTTTGATTTTAAAATCATTAAAGAGTATCAATGAGAGGGCAAGTCTGGTGCCAGCAGCCGCGGTAATTCCAGCTCTCATACTGCATTGAATTGTTGTTGCGGTTAAAAAGCTCGTAGTTGGATCTGTACATGATAGGTTAGTTCATCCTTTGGATTGTAACTAATACTAAATGTTTTTTAATAGATTTTTTTATGTCTTTCGGGGCATACGGAATCTATTGAGTTTACTTTGAATAAATCAGAGTGCTCAAAACAGGCGTAAGCTTGTATGGTTTTGCATGGAATAATAGAACATGACTATGGTTCATGTTTTATTGGTTTTACTTACCATAGTAATGATTAAAAGGAACAAACGGGGGCATCCGTATCGCAGGGCGAGAGGTGAAATTCGTGGACCCTTGCGAGACGAACTACAGCGAAGGCATTTGCCAAGAATGTTTTCATTAATCAAGAACGAAAGTCAGAGGATCGAAGGCGATCAGATACCGCCCTAGTTCTGACCGTAAACTATGCCATCTAGCGAGTTTCGGGTGGATATTTTATATTTGCCCTTGAAACGAGCTTCCCGGAAACGAAAGTCTTTTGGTTCCGGGGGAAGTATGGTTGCAAAGTTGAAACTTAAAGGAATTGACGGAAGGTCACCACCAGAAGTGGAGCCTGCGGCTTAATTTGACTCAACACGGGAAAACTCACCCGGTCTAGACACTATAAGGATTGACAGATTGATAGCTTTTTCATGATTTGGTGGATGGTGGTGCATGGCCGTTCTTAGTTCGTGGATTGATTTGTCTGGTTAATTCCGATAACGAACGAGATTGGAGCTTAATTAAATAGAAAGTTTTTTTTATATGTTTTCTCTTATGGGGATTTCATTAAAAACTTTTCTTCTTAATGGGATTTGCGGCGTTCCAGTCGTAAGAAACCCAGCAATAACAGGTCTGTGATGCCCTAAGATGTCTGGGGCTGCACGCGCGCTACAATGAAAATTGCAGCGCGTGTGACCATTTCTGAAAAGAATTGGTAAACGAGTCAAATTATTCCGTATTTGGGATCGAATATTGTAATTATTATTCGTGAACGAGGAACTTCAAGTAAGTGTAAGTCATCAGCTTACGCTGATTACGTCCCTGTCCTTTGTACACACCGCCCGTCGCTGCCCGGAACTGGGTTAATTCGAGAAGATTGAGGATTGTTTGTATTTTTATTCTTACGGATAAGAATACAGATGAAAATCAATTTGATCGCATTGGCTTGAACCGGGCAAAAGTCGTAACAAGGTGGCCGTAGGTGAACCTGCAGGCCGGATCATTACAAGAATTTTAAATATAAAAATTCGCCTTGTTAATATTGGAGCTTTCTATATGTGAACGGAACGGCTTTTTGTCTGGTTTCTGTCATAAAAGTTATAAGTGTGATCGCCGTGCTTATATTAAACTTTTATGGACAGTATTAATCCTTTTTTGGGTTAATATAGAATTAATGAGGTTTTCCGTAAAACGAAATCCGCCAGATAATGTTTTGTTTGATATAAAACATAGTCATATAAACTTATATATAAATAAGCTTATTCAGTGGATCACTCGGTTCATACATCGATGAAGAACGCAGCAAAATGCGTTATTTTTCATGACTTGCAAACTACATGAATGAAAAAGTTTCGAATGCAAATTGCGCCGATGGTTTTTAACCATTGGCACATTTGTTTGAGAATCATATATCTATACTATAGTTCTTTCATGGAGCTATGATAGTTGAAAGGTTTATTAGGCCTTTTGTATGGGAAAGTAAAGACTTTTGGTTATATTCCTTTGATGGAATAACTTTATAGCTTTGCTTAACTATATAGAAATATATTTCGTTTTATCTTCGGATAATGCGTTATTTCATATTTATATATGATAGAGTACTTGAATCGACAATTTGATTATTGTTCGAGATAAAAGTTTAACTCTTTTCATATATATATGTGGAATAATGAGAAATATATTTCGACTTTTATGATCTCAAATCAAGTGTGACTACCCGCTGAACTTAAGCATATCAGTAAGCGGAGGAAAAGAAACTAAAAAGGATTCCCTTAGTAACTGCGAGTGAAACGGGATAAGCTCAGCGCTGAATCTCTTTGTTGTAATGGCAAAGCGAACTGTAGCGTATAGCATTTATTATTATGGAATGTATAATATCTTAAGTTCTCTTTGACTAGAGTTCCATAGAAGGTGATAGACCTGTTAAGATATTTTATGCATTTCATTTGATTTATGCTTTGAGTCGGGTTGTTTGGAAACACAGCCCAAAGTAGGTGGTAAACTTCACCTAAAGCTAAATATATGTATGAATCCGATAGCAAACAAGTACCGTGAGGGAAAGTTGAAAAGAACTCTGAAGAGAGAGTTAAATAGTACGTGAAACTGAATGAGTGGAAGCGTATAGAGTTGTCGAAAGATGGTAATAATAAGTTGTATTATTCGTTTAACGGGTTGTTAAATATTTTCGAAAGATTTATTTGATGGCTGCAGTTTGCGAATATATGATGCACTTGTTGCCATTGTGCTGATACAATTGATTGAGACTTTTGAAATTATATTAGAGGGCATATCTTCGGATGTGTATCCTGGTATAATGGAAAAAGTTTTTGGTTAATTGCCCTTTAATGGATAAAAGATGGTATTTGACTGGTTTTATATTAAAGTTAACGCTTGCGTTGGCTTTTTTATTTGATCCGTATAAATGCTTTATGATATCTATTAAATATCAGTATAAAAGACAATCACCTATATGTCCCGTCTTGAAACACGGACCAAGGAGTTTATTGTATGTGCGAGTCATTGAGTGTTCAAAACTCATTGGCGTAATGAAAGTAAAGTATTCTTTATCGAATATGATATATGATTGTTTTTCTACGGAAAAGCAAGTAGTATAGTCCCATCTAATTTGCTTGCAAATGGGTGGAGATAGAGCATATGCAATGAGACCCGAAAGATGGTGAACTATGCCTGAGCAGGATGAAGTCAGAGGAAACTCTGATGGAAGTCCGAAGCGGTTCTGACGTGCAAATCGATCGTCTGACTTGGGTATAGGGGCGAAAGACTAATCGAACCATCTAGTAGCTGGTTCCCTCCGAAGTTTCCCTTAGGATAGCTTCAACTAATTTTTAATAGTTATACTCGGTAAAGCGAACGATTAGAGGTCTTGGGAACGAAATGTTCTCAACCTATTCTCATACTCTTAATGGGTATGATGTTTATGTTTCTTAATTGAACATGAGCATTGAATATAATAGTTGAAAGTGGGCCATTTTTGGTAAGCAGAACTGGCGATGCGGGATGAACCGCAAGTAAAGTTAAGGTGCCAAACTTTTTGCTCATGAGACCCCATAAAAGGTGTTAGTTGATATTGACAGCAGGACGGTGGACATGGAAGTTGTAAACCGCTAAGGAGTGTGTAACAACTCACCTGCCGAATCAACTAGCCCTGAAAATGGATGGCGCTCTAGCGAAAGACCTATACTTTACTGTTATACTATGTGAAAACAGAGTATAACATGTAGGAGGGTGTAGTAGTTAGCGTTGAAGGTTTTCATTGTAAAATGGACTGGAGCTTCTACTAGTGCAGATCTTGGTGATAGTAGCAAACATTCAAGTGAGATCCTTGAAGGCCGAAGTGAAAAAGGTTTCCACGTGAACAGTATTTGAATGTGGGTCAGTCGGTCCTAAAGAAATGGCGCATGCCATTTTCATTATGTGTGTTTTCGTATTTATATGGATTCGCATGTATTCTGAAAGGGAAGTAGGTTAATATTCCTACACTATGAGAATACGATTATTTTTATTCTTCGGAATTTAAATAAGGGACGGTAACGTTATATGAACTCATATACGTCATATATAGTTCAGAATAGAGATCTCTTCTCTATTTAAGATATTTTGACCATGGAATGAGATCATCTCGAGATATGGTTAAAGGTATTGAAAAGCATAACGGTTTTTGTTATGTTCTGATTGCTATATATGGCCCTTGAAAATATGAGGGATCCCTAATAATGTATTCCATAGCCGTACCTTATTCCGCATCAGGTTTTCAAGGTGAATAGCCTCTGGTCGATAGAATAATGTAGGTAAGGGAAGTCGGCAAATTAGATCCGTAACTTCGGGAAAAGGATTGGCTCTAAGAATCGAGTATATTGGGTTTTTAAATGAAACTTTAAGAATTAGATCATGTTTGAGGAATTTCTTCGGAATGAACTTGGACTAGTGTTTAATTTTTACTGTGGAATTTTTAAACTTGTTTTATTCTTACGGATAGAACGTCAATATACACTTAACGATTAGCTTAGAACTGACACGGACTCGGGGAATCCGACTGTCTAATTAAAACAGAGCAAATAGAAGGCGTTTATGTGCGTTGACTATTTGTGATTTCTGCCCAGTGCTCTGAATGTTAATCTAAAGAAATTTATATAAGCGCGGGTAAACGGCGGGAGTAACTATGACTCTCTTAAGGTAGCCAAATGCCTCGTCAGATAAGTCCTGACGCGCACGAATGGATTAACGAGATTCCCACTGTCCCTATCTACTATCTAGCGAAATCACAGCCAAGGGAACGGGCTTGGCAAATACAGCGGGGAAAGAAGACCCTATTGAGCTTGACTCTAGTCTGACTTTGTGAAGAGTCATAAGAGGTGTAGTATAAGGGGGAGACTTCGGTCAACGGTGAAATACCCCTACTTTTATCGACTCTTTACTTATTCAGTAATACGGAGATTTTTCTTTAGAAAATTCTTTTTGATTTAAATATTTCTTTTTGAAAGAGATATGATCCGCACTGATGACATTGTCAGGCGGGGAGTTTGACTGGGGCGGTACATCTGTCAAATAGTAACGCAGGTGTCCTAAGGAATACTCAGTGAGGACAGAAACCTCACGTAGACTAAAAGGAGAAAAGTATTCTTGATCTTGATTCTCAGTACGAATACAGACCGTTAAAGCGTGGCCTATCGATCCTTTTGGATTATGAAGTTTATAACAAGAGGTGTCAGAAAAGTTACCATAGGGATAACTGGCTTGTGGCAGCCAAGCGTCCATAGCGACGTTGCTTTTTGATCCTTCGATGTCGGCTCTTCCTATCATTACGAAGCAGAATTCGTAAAGCGTTGGATTGTTCACCCACTAATAGGGAACGTGAGCTGGGTTTAGACCGTCGCGAGACAGGTTAGTTTTACCCTACTGTACATGATAGTTATTGCGATAGTAGTCCTGCTTAGTACGAGAGGAACCGCAGGTCCAGACATTTGGTATATACGCTTATTCGATAGAATAATGGCGTGATGCTACGTCTGGTGGCTTATGACTGAAAGCCTCTAAGTCAGAATCCATCCTAGACAAAGCAATAATACTTTTGCATCTCGGTGTCGAGATGGCTTATAAATGCATTCTTTATTGAATGTAGTACTGCCCCATTATATGTCCCGAAGGATTTGGGTAATTCCGAATCCTTTGATAAAGCCTTATTACTAAGGTTAAGTGCCGGGGTGTAAGATTTCTTGCAAACGACTTGATTACTGGTCTCAGTGTTGTTCTCAGTAGAGCAGCGTTTATGCTGCGATCTGTTGAGACTTAGCTGAAGATTGGATAATCTGTTTTTATATGAAATATTTGTGTTTCATATCGACTTTTTTATTGGTCTGTAGGAATAATGAATCCATTTTATATGGGTTGATGCATGTTTTGCATTTTGTT
Organism: Panagrolaimus sp. LJ2414; assembly: GCA_024447195.1. Classification (NCBI taxonomy): domain Eukaryota; kingdom Metazoa; phylum Nematoda; class Chromadorea; order Rhabditida; family Panagrolaimidae; genus Panagrolaimus; species Panagrolaimus sp. LJ2414. The sequence goes on along the minus strand of JAMRXY010000243.1, from coordinate 16,691 downwards.
TTTGACTTTATCCTTCATTGGATATGGTCATTGATGAAATGCATATTTTTTGTTCATGCGTTCAACTCGTATAATTTGCATTTTTTATGCCATTTGTTCCATAAGTCGATTTTTGAACCACTTATATTTTTTTGTCGTTTGTAAAGATTTGTGTTTCATGTCGACTTTTGGCATGAAACAAACATTGTTGATTTTTCAACATTGTTGATTTTTCAACAATGGCGATTTTTCAACATTGTTGATTTTTCAACATTTAAACGGCAGTTTAAAACTGTTGAATACAACTCAGCGGAGTTGTCATTCCGCTTAGCCACTTGGCTTTTCCATTACACACCCTTATGAGCTTATCTTAGACCTAAGACTTTATCTCAGACATTATCTTAGACATTATCTAAGACTTTATCTCAGACATTATCTAAGACAATATACATTTAGATTTGTCAAAGTAAAAATCAACACTTTGCAAATTTGTTAGATTTGTCAAAGTAAAAATCTAACACTTTGCAAATTTGTTAGATTTGTCAAAGTAAAAATCTAACACTTTGCAAATTTGTTAGATTTGTCAAAGTAAAAATCTAACACTTTGCAGTGAAAATTCAAAGATTCACTTCATTTTGAAGTGAAAATTTCAGACTCGTTCCGTTTTGGAACGGAAAATTTAAGATTCGTTCCATTTTGGAACGAAAATTTAAGATTCGTTCCATTTTGGAACAAAAATTTAAGATTCGTTCCATTTTGGAACGAAAATTTAAGATTGGTATTTTACCAATCATTCCGTAAGGAATGATATGATTAAAGATATAATGAATATGATTCAGTTTGGCATTGCAAGTAGAGAAGAAATGTTTGGCATTGCAAGGATAGTAGAGAAATGTAGGTCAAATAAAAATGACAAAGTTCTGTCATGGCAGAAAGAAATTCTTTTTGATTCTTTTTTGTTCTTTTGAAATGTTTTTTCATTTTCTTTCTTTTTTTAAACATTTGTAGAGATATTTGTGTGGTAAAAAATTAAATTTAATAAAATTTTTTTGTGATTTTTTGTTTGTATGGAATTTTTTTGTGTTGAAAAGGACCCTGATAATAATAATTTTATTTCGCGCCCTTAAGGCTATTTTTTGATAATTGTTAGGTTTATTAAGCTTGTGGATATAATTTTAACATGTTTGAAGGCATTTCTAAGCTTTTATTGACCATTTGGGATCATTTGGGACAATATTTGAATTTATGCCCTTTCCTCCATTCATGAAATTTTGTTGAATGCGGGCAAGGACATAAAATTTTTTGTGATTTATGGATGAAAGTGCATAAATTTAAAATTTTTTAATTTGTGTTCCTGAAGCTATTTTTAATAGTTTTTATTAATTATTAAGCTTTTGTAAACAATTTTAACATGTTTAAAGCCATTTCTAAGCATTTTTGGACCATGTGGGACCATTCGGGACCATTTGGGACAGTATTTGAATTTTATGCACTTTCCTCCATTCATGAAATTTTGTTGAATGGATAAAAGGCATAGATTTTTTTGTGATTTATGGATGAAAGTGCATAAATTTAAATTTTTTAATTTGTGTTCCTAAGGCTATTTTTTAATGGGGAATTAGCTTAAATTCCCATTTTAAAGCTATGTCCTACCTCCATGACCCATTTCTGAGTTATAGCTTACCCCCATGTCCCCATTTTTATCCCTTTGTGCCCCTTTTAAGCATATATGTCCCTGTTCTAAGATGTATGTCCCTGAGGCTATTTTTGTTGTGATATTGCTTTAATATAATTAAATAAGCATTTTAGACATGTTTTAAGTAATTTCTAAGCATTTTGGGGCCATTTGGGATCATTTTAGATCATTTGGGACCGAATTTGAGTTTTATGCCCTTTCCTCCATTCATGAAAAAATTCATGAATGTGGGCAAGGACATAAATGTTTTTGTGATTTATGGATGAAGGGGGCATAAGTCAAAATTTTTTAAATTTGTGTTCCTGAAGCTATTTTTAATAGTTTTTATTAATTATTAAGCATTTGTAAGTAATTTTAACATGCTTAAAGCCATTTCTAAGCTTTTGTAAGCATTTTTGGGCCATTTTGGGATCATTTGGGACCATTTGGGACAATATTTGAGTTTTATGCGCTTTCCTCCATTCATAAAACTTTGTTGAATGCGGGCAAGGACATAAAATTTTTGTGATTTATGGATGAAGGGGCATAAGTCAAAATTTTTTTAATTGTGTTCCTGAAGCTATTTTTAATAGTTTTTATTAATTATTAAGCTTTTTTAAGTAATTTTTATATGTTTGGAGGTCGTTTCTAAGCTTTTGTAAGCATTTTATGGACCATTTGGAAGCTTTTAAGAAAAATTTTTTTTCATCAATTTTGTAGATTTTTGTGACCCCTAGGTACCCCATATAGGGGATGAGAGGTTCAAAAATGCATTTTCTCGGTTAAACTCAATGTCCTCTATCCGAAAAAAAAGTTATGTTTGGGGTGCTTTTTATTTATATACCTTTATTTCTTAGATGTAAGGGAAAGAAGAGAAGTGAAAGAAGGAAGTTGAATTTAGTATGTGTTTATATGCATTACTATATGAAAACTTTGGAAGTTTATGACTCTTTCTGCATTCCTTTGCGATATGGTATAAGGTGAGATTCCATGAATTTGGAACATCTTTTACTATGTATTTTGAGATATAAGAGCGTGACATTTGTAATGAATGTTTGCTCGTTCGTTTATTTATATTCATTTTTAATGGATATATCTAATTATGCTGACTATATGTCAAAGGAAACTAGCTTATAACTATTCTTTATGGAATTTTTATACTAGTAAAAAAGCGATGTGACTTGAAAGTCTAAAACATATTTATATATGTTTTGATATATATAAGATATATTTGTATTCGAAAGAAACATATATCTGATTGATCCTGTCTGATTGATGTGGTCATTTCAAAGATTAAGCCATGCATGTCTAAGTACATGTGTATTTAACACGAAACCGCGTATGGCTCATTATAACAGCTAAAATTTACTTGATTTTGACTTTTATCCTACATGGATAACTGTGGTAATTCTGGAGCTAATACATGCATAAAAGATATTTCCTTCATGGAAATATTGCGTATATTAGTATTAAAACCAAGCATTCTTCGGAATGTTTTGTGTTGAAACTGAATATATCATGCTAATCGTATGGTCTTGTACCGACGATATGTCATTCAAGTGTCTGATCTATCAACTTTCTATATAAGTATATAGTACTTATATGGTTTTGACGGATAACGGAGTATTAGGGTACGACTCCGGAGAAAATGCCTGAGAAACGGCGTTTACATCCAAGGAAGGCAGCAGGCGCGAAAATTACCCACTCTCAGTACGAGGAGGTAGTGACGAGAAATGACAAGATCTATTCCTTCGGGGATGGATCATTGGAATGGTTTGATTTTAAAATCATTAAAGAGTATCAATGAGAGGGCAAGTCTGGTGCCAGCAGCCGCGGTAATTCCAGCTCTCATACTGCATTGAATTGTTGTTGCGGTTAAAAAGCTCGTAGTTGGATCTGTACATGATAGGTTAGTTCATCCTTTGGATTGTAACTAATACTAAATGTTTTTTAATAGATTTTTTTATGTCTTTCGGGGCATACGGAATCTATTGAGTTTACTTTGAATAAATCAGAGTGCTCAAAACAGGCGTAAGCTTGTATGGTTTTGCATGGAATAATAGAACATGACTATGGTTCATGTTTTATTGGTTTTACTTACCATAGTAATGATTAAAAGGAACAAACGGGGGCATCCGTATCGCAGGGCGAGAGGTGAAATTCGTGGACCCTTGCGAGACGAACTACAGCGAAGGCATTTGCCAAGAATGTTTTCATTAATCAAGAACGAAAGTCAGAGGATCGAAGGCGATCAGATACCGCCCTAGTTCTGACCGTAAACTATGCCATCTAGCGAGTTTCGGGTGGATATTTTATATTTGCCCTTGAAACGAGCTTCCCGGAAACGAAAGTCTTTTGGTTCCGGGGGAAGTATGGTTGCAAAGTTGAAACTTAAAGGAATTGACGGAAGGTCACCACCAGAAGTGGAGCCTGCGGCTTAATTTGACTCAACACGGGAAAACTCACCCGGTCTAGACACTATAAGGATTGACAGATTGATAGCTTTTTCATGATTTGGTGGATGGTGGTGCATGGCCGTTCTTAGTTCGTGGATTGATTTGTCTGGTTAATTCCGATAACGAACGAGATTGGAGCTTAATTAAATAGAAAGTTTTTTTTATATGTTTTCTCTTATGGGGATTTCATTAAAAACTTTTCTTCTTAATGGGATTTGCGGCGTTCCAGTCGTAAGAAACCCAGCAATAACAGGTCTGTGATGCCCTAAGATGTCTGGGGCTGCACGCGCGCTACAATGAAAATTGCAGCGCGTGTGACCATTTCTGAAAAGAATTGGTAAACGAGTCAAATTATTCCGTATTTTGGGATCGAATATTGTAATTATTATTCGTGAACGAGGAACTTCAAGTAAGTGTAAGTCATCAGCTTACGCTGATTACGTCCCTGTCCTTTGTACACACCGCCCGTCGCTGCCCGGAACTGGGTTAATTCGAGAAGATTGAGGATTGTTTGTATTTTTATTCTTACGGATAAGAATACAGATGAAAATCAATTTGATCGCATTGGCTTGAACCGGGCAAAAGTCGTAACAAGGTGGCCGTAGGTGAACCTGCAGGCCGGATCATTACAAGAATTTTAAATATAAAATTCGCCTTGTTAATATTGGAGCTTTCTATATGTGAACGGAACGGCTTTTTGTCTGGTTTCTGTCATAAAAGTTATAAGTGTGATCGCCGTGCTTATATTAAACTTTTATGGACAGTATTAATCCTTTTTTGGGTTAATATAGAATTAATGAGGTTTTCCGTAAAACGAAATCCGCCAGATAATGTTTTGTTTGATATAAAACATAGTCATATAAACTTATATATAAATAAGCTTATTCAGTGGATCACTCGGTTCATACATCGATGAAGAACGCAGCAAAATGCGTTATTTTTCATGACTTGCAAACTACATGAATGAAAAAGTTTCGAATGCAAATTGCGCCGATGGTTTTTAACCATTGGCACATTTGTTTGAGAATCATATATCTATACTATAGTTCTTTCATGGAGCTATGATAGTTGAAAGGTTTATTAGGCCTTTTGTATGGGAAAGTAAAGACTTTTGGTTATATTCCTTTGATGGAATAACTTTATAGCTTTGCTTAACTATATAGAAATATATTTCGTTTTATCTTCGGATAATGCGTTATTTCATATTTATATATGATAGAGTACTTGAATCGACAATTTGATTATTGTTCGAGATAAAAGTTTAACTCTTTTCATATATATATGTGGAATAATGAGAAATATATTTCGACTTTTATGATCTCAAATCAAGTGTGACTACCCGCTGAACTTAAGCATATCAGTAAGCGGAGGAAAAGAAACTAAAAAGGATTCCCTTAGTAACTGCGAGTGAAACGGGATAAGCTCAGCGCTGAATCTCTTTGTTGTAATGGCAAAGCGAACTGTAGCGTATAGCATTTATTATTATGGAATGTATAATATCTTAAGTTCTCTTTGACTAGAGTTCCATAGAAGGTGATAGACCTGTTAAGATATTTTATGCATTTCATTTGATTTATGCTTTGAGTCGGGTTGTTTGGAAACACAGCCCAAAGTAGGTGGTAAACTTCACCTAAAGCTAAATATATGTATGAATCCGATAGCAAACAAGTACCGTGAGGGAAAGTTGAAAAGAACTCTGAAGAGAGAGTTAAATAGTACGTGAAACTGAATGAGTGGAAGCGTATAGAGTTGTCGAAAGATGGTAATAATAAGTTGTATTATTCGTTTAACGGGTTGTTAAATATTTTCGAAAGATTTATTTGATGGCTGCAGTTTGCGAATATATGATGCACTTGTTGCCATTGTGCTGATACAATTGATTGAGACTTTTGAAATTATATTAGAGGGCATATCTTCGGATGTGTATCCTGGTATAATGGAAAAAGTTTTTGGTTAATTGCCCTTTAATGGATAAAAGATGGTATTTGACTGGTTTTATATTAAAGTTAACGCTTGCGTTGGCTTTTTTATTTGATCCGTATAAATGCTTTATGATATCTATTAAATATCAGTATAAAAGACAATCACCTATATGTCCCGTCTTGAAACACGGACCAAGGAGTTTATTGTATGTGCGAGTCATTGAGTGTTCAAAACTCATTGGCGTAATGAAAGTAAAGTATTCTTTATCGAATATGATATATGATTGTTTTTCTACGGAAAAGCAAGTAGTATAGTCCCATCTAATTTGCTTGCAAATGGGTGGAGATAGAGCATATGCAATGAGACCCGAAAGATGGTGAACTATGCCTGAGCAGGATGAAGTCAGAGGAAACTCTGATGGAAGTCCGAAGCGGTTCTGACGTGCAAATCGATCGTCTGACTTGGGTATAGGGGCGAAAGACTAATCGAACCATCTAGTAGCTGGTTCCCTCCGAAGTTTCCCTTAGGATAGCTTCAACTAATTTTTAATAGTTATACTCGGTAAAGCGAACGATTAGAGGTCTTGGAACGAAATGTTCTCAACCTATTCTCATACTCTTAATGGGTATGATGTTTATGTTTCTTAATTGAACATGAGCATTGAATATAATAGTTGAAAGTGGGCCATTTTTGGTAAGCAGAACTGGCGATGCGGATGAACCGCAAGTAAAGTTAAGGTGCCAAACTTTTTGCTCATGAGACCCCATAAAAGGTGTTAGTTGATATTGACAGCAGGACGGTGGACATGGAAGTTGTAAACCGCTAAGGAGTGTGTAACAACTCACCAGGACGGTGGACATGGAAGTTGTAAACCGCTAAGGTGTGTGTAACAACTCACCTGCCGAATCAACTAGCCCTGAAAATGGATGGCGCTCTAGCGAAAGACCTATACTTTACTGTTATACTATGTGAAAACAGAGTATAACATGTAGGAGGGTGTAGTAGTTAGCGTTGAAGGTTTTCATTGTAAAATGGACTGGAGCTTCTACTAGTGCAGATCTTGTGATAGTAGCAAACATTCAAGTGAGATCCTTGAAGGCCGAAGTGAAAAAGGTTTCCACGTGAACAGTATTTGAATGTGGTGTCAGTCGGTCCTAAAGAAATTGGCGCATGCCATTTTCATTATGTGTGTTTTCGTATTTATATGGATTCGCATGTATTCTGAAAGGGAAGTAGGTTAATATTCCTACACTATGAGAATACGATTATTTTGTATTCTTCGGAATTTAAATAAGGGACGGTAACGTTATATGAACTCATATACGTCATATATAGTTCAGAATAGAGATCTCTTCTCTATTTAAGATAATTTTGACCATGGAATGAGATCATCTCGTGATATGGTTAAAGGTATTGAAAAGCATAACGGTTTTTGTTATGTTCTGTATTGCTATATATGGCCCTTGAAAATATGAGGGATCCCTAATAATGTATTCCATAGCCGTACCTTATTCCGCATCAGGTTTTCAAGGTGAATAGCCTCTGGTCGATAGAATAATGTAGGTAAGGGAATGTCGGCAAATTAGATCCGTAACTTCGGGAAAAGGATTGGCTCTAAGAATCGAGTATATTGGGTTTTTAAATGAAACTTTAAGAATTAGATCATGTTTGAGGAATTTCTTCGGAATGAACTTGGACTAGTGTTTAATTTATACTGTGGAATTTTTAAACTTGTTTTATTCTTACGGATAGAACGTCAATATACACTTAACGATTAGCTTAGAACTGACACGGACTCGAGGAATCCGACTGTCTAATTAAAACAGAGCAAATAGAAGGCGTTTATAGTGCGTTGACTATTTGTGATTTCTGCCCAGTGCTCTGAATGTTAATCTAAAGAAATTTATATAAGCGCGGGTAAACGGCGGGAGTAACTATGACTCTCTTAAGGTAGCCAAATGCCTCGTCAGATAAGTCCTGACGCGCAACGAATGGATTAACGAGATTCCCACTGTCCCTATCACTATCTAGCGAAATCACAGCCAAGGGAACGGGCTTGGCAAATACAGCGGGGAAAGAAGACCCTATTGAGCTTGACTCTAGTCTGACTTTGTGAAGAGTCATAAGAGGTGTAGTATAAGGGGGAGACTTCGGTCAACGGTGAAATACCCCTACTTTTATCGACTCTTTACTTATTCAGTAATACGGAGATTTTTCTTTAGAAAATTCTTTTGATTTAAATATTTCTTTTTGAAAGAGATATGATCCGCACTGATGACATTGTCAGGCGGGGAGTTTGACTGGGGCGGTACATCTGTCAAATAGTAAACGCAGGTGTCCTAAGGAATACTCAGTGAGGACAGAAACCTCACGTAGACTAAAAGGAGAAAAGTATTCTTGATCTTGATTCTCAGTACGAATACAGACCGTTAAAGCGTGGCCTATCGATCCTTTTGGATTATGAAGTTTATAACAAGAGGTGTCAGAAAAGTTTACCATAGGGATAACTGGCTTGTGGCAGCCAAGCGTCCATAGCGACGTTGCTTTTTGATCCATCGATGTCGGCTCTTCCTATCATTTACGAAGCAGAATTCGTAAAGCGTTGGATTGTTCACCCACTAATAGGGAACGTGAGCTGGGTTTAGACCGTCGCGAGACAGGTTAGTTTTACCCTACTGTACATGATAGTTATTTGCGATAGTAGTCTGCTTAGTACGAGAGGAACCGCAGGTCCAGACATTTGGTATATACGCTTATTCGATAGAATAATGGCGTGATGCTACGTCTGGTGGCTTATGACTGAAAGCCTCTAAGTCAGAATCCCATCCTAGACAAAGCAATAATACTTTTGCATCTCGGTGTCGAGATGGCTTATAAATGCATTCATTTATTGAATGTAGTACTGCCCCATTATATGTCCCGAAGGATTTGGGTAATTCCGAATCCTTTGATAAAGCCTTATTACTAAGGTTAAGTGCCGGGGTGTAAGATTTCTTGCAAACGACTTGATTACTGGTCTCAGTGTTGTTCTCAGTAGAGCAGCGTTTATGCTGCGATCTGTTGAGACTTAGCTGAAGATTGGATAATCTGTTTTTATATGAAATATTTGTGTTTCATATCGACTTTTTTATTGGTACTGTAGGAATAATGAATCCATTTTATATGGGTTGATGCATGTTTTGCATTTTGTTTTTGACTTTATCCTTCATTGGATATGGTCATATGATGAAATGCATATTTTTTGTTCATGCGTTCAACTCGTATAATTTGCATTTTTTATGCCATTTGTTCCATAAGTCGATTTTTGAACACTATTATATTTTTTTGTCGTTTGTAAAGATTTGTGTTTCATGTCGACTTTTGGCATGAAACAAACATTGTTGATTTTTCAACATTGTTGATTTTTCAACAATGGCGATTTTTCAACATTGTTGATTTTTCAACATTTAAAACGGCAGTTTAAAACTGTTGAATACAACTCTGCGGAGTTGTCATTCCGCTTAGCCACTTGGCTTTTCCATTACACACCCTTATGAGCTTATCTTAGACCTAAGACTTTATCTCAGACATTATCTTAGACATTATCTAAGACTTTATCTCAGACATTATCTAAGACAATATACATTTAGATTTGTCAAAGTAAAAAATCTAACACTTTGCAAATTTGTTAGATTTGTCAAAGTAAAAATCTAACACTTTGCAAATTTGTTAGATTTGTCAAAGTAAAAATCTAACACATTTGCAAAATTTGTTAGATTTGTCAAAGTAAAAATCTAACACTTTGCAGTAGAAAATTCAAAGATTCACTTCATTTTGAAGTGAAAATTTCAGTCTCGTTCCGTTTTGGAACGGAAATTTTAAGATTCGTTCCATTTTGGAACGAAAATTTAAGATTCGTTCCATTTTGGAACAAAAATTTAAGATTCGTTCCATTTTGGAACGAAAATTTAAGATTGGTATTTTACCAATCATTCCCGTAAGGAATGATATGATTAAAGATATAATGAATATGATTCAGTTTGGCATTGCAAGTAGAGAAGAAATGTTTGGCATTGCAAGGATAGTAGATGAAATGTAGGTCAAATAAAAATGACAAAGTTCTGTCATGGCAGAAAGAAATTCTTTTTGATTCTTTTTTGTTCTTTGAAATGTTTTTTCATTTTCTTTCTTTTTTAAAACATTTGTAGAGATATTTGTGTGGTAAAAAATTAAATTTAATAAAATTTTTTTGTGATTTTTTGTTTGTATGGAATTTTTTTGTGTTGAAAAGGACCTGATAATAATAATTTTATTTCGCGCCCTTAAGGCTATTTTTTGATAATTGTTAGGTTTATTAAGCTTGTGGATATAATTTTAACATGTTTGAAGGCATTTCTAAGCTTTTATTGACCATTTGGGATCATTTGGGACAATATTTGAATTTTATGCCCTTTCCTCCATTCATGAAATTTTGTTGAATGCGGGCAAGGACATAAAAATTTTTTGTGATTTATGGATGAAAGTGCATAAATTTAAAATTTTTTATTTTGTGATCCTGAAGCTATTTTTAATAGTTTTTATTAATTATTAAGCTTTTGTAAACAATTTTAACATGTTTAAAGCCATTTCTAAGCATTTTTGGACCATGTGGGACCATTCGGGACCATTTGGGACAGTATTTGAATTTTATGCACTTTCCTCCATTCATGAAATTTTGTTGAATGGATAAAAGGCATAGATTTTTTTGTGATTTATGGATGAAAGTGCATAAATTTAAAATTTTTTAATTTGTGTTCCTAAGGCTATTTTATAATGGGGAATTAGCTTAAATTCCCATTTTAAAGCTATGTCCTACCTCCATGACCCATTTCTGAGTTATAGCTTACCCCCATGTCCCCATTATTATCCCTTTGTGCCCCTTTTAAGCATATATGTCCCTGTTCTAAGATGTATGTCCCTGAGGCTATTTTTGTTGTGATATTGCTTTAATATAATTAAATAAGCATTTTAGACATGTTTTAAGTAATTTCTAAGCATTTTGGGGCCATTTGGGATCATTTTAGATCATTTGGGACCGAATTTGAGTTTTATGCCCTTTCCTCCCATTCATGAAAAATTCATTGAATGTGGGCAAGGACATAAATGTTTTTGTGATTTATGGATGAAGGGGCATAAGTCAAAATTTTTTAAATTTGTGTTCCTGAAGCTATTTTTAATAGTTTTTATTAATTATTAAGCATTTGTAGTAATTTTATACATGCTTAAAGCCATTTCTAAGCTTTTGTAAGCATTTTTGGGCCATTTGGGATCATTTGGGACCATTTGGGACAATATTTGAGTTTTATGCGCTTTCCTCCATTCATAAAACTTTGTTGAATGCGGGCAAGGACATAAAATTTTTTGTGATTTATGGATGAAGGGGCATAAGTCAAAATTTTTTTAATTTGTGTTCCTGAAGCTATTTTTAATAGTTTTTATTAATTATTAAGCTTTTTTAAGTAATTTTTATATGTTTGGAGTCGTTTCTAAGCTTTTGTAAGCATTTATGGACCATTTGGAAGCTTTTAAGAAAAATTTTTTTTCATCAATTTTGTAGATTTTTGTGACCCCTAGGTACCCCATATAGGGGATGAGAGGTTCAAAAATGCATTTTCTCGGTTAAACTCAATGTCCTCTATCCGAAAAAAAAGTTATGTTTGGGGTGCTTTTTTATTTATATACCTTTATTTCTTAGATGTAAGGGAAAGAAGAGAAGTGAAAGAAGGAAGTTGAATTTAGTATGTGTTTATATGCATTACTATATGAAAACTTTTGGAAGTTTATGACTCTTTCTGCATTCCTTTGCGATATGGTATAAGGTGAGATTCCATGAATTTGGAACATCTTTTACTATGTATTTTGAGATATAAGAGCGTGACATTTGTAATGAATGTTTGCTCGTTCGTTTATTTATATTCATTTTTAATGGATATATCTAATTATGCTGACTATATGTCAAAGGAAACTAGCTTATAACTATTCTTTATGGAATTTTTATACTAGTAAAAAAGCGATGTGACTTTGAAAGTCTAAAACATATTTATATATGTTTTGATATATATAAGATATATTTGTATTCGAAAGAAACATATATCTGATTGATCCTGTCCTGATTGATGTGGTCATTTCAAAGATTAAGCCATGCATGTCTAAGTACATGTGTATTTAACACGAAACCGCGTATGGCTCATTATAACAGCTAAAATTTACTTGATTTTGACTTTTATCCTACATGGATAACTGTGGTAATTCTGGAGCTAATACATGCATAAAAGATATTTCCTTCATGGAAATATTGCGTATATTAGTATTAAAACCAAGCATTCTTCGGAATGTTTTGTGTTGAAACTGAATATATCATGCTAATCGTATGGTCTTGTACCGACGATATGTCATTCAAGTGTCTGATCTATCAACTTTCTATATAAGTATATAGTACTTATATGGTTTTGACGGATAACGGAGTATTAGGGTACGACTCCGGAGAAAATGCCTGAGAAACGGCGTTTACATCCAAGGAAGGCAGCAGGCGCGAAAATTACCCACTCTCAGTACGAGGAGGTAGTGACGAGAAATGACAAGATCTATTCCTTCGGGGATGGATCATTGGAATGGTTTGATTTTAAAATCATTAAAGAGTATCAATGAGAGGGCAAGTCTGGTGCCAGCAGCCGCGGTAATTCCAGCTCTCATACTGCATTGAATTGTTGTTGCGGTTAAAAAGCTCGTAGTTGGATCTGTACATGATAGGTTAGTTCATCCTTTGGATTGTAACTAATACTAAATGTTTTTTAATAGATTTTTTTATGTCTTTCGGGGCATACGGAATCTATTGAGTTTACTTTGAATAAATCAGAGTGCTCAAAACAGGCGTAAGCTTGTATGGTTTTGCATGGAATAATAGAACATGACTATGGTTCATGTTTTATTGGTTTTACTTACCATAGTAATGATTAAAAGGAACAAACGGGGGCATCCGTATCGCAGGGCGAGAGGTGAAATTCGTGGACCCTTGCGAGACGAACTACAGCGAAGGCATTTGCCAAGAATGTTTTCATTAATCAAGAACGAAAGTCAGAGGATCGAAGGCGATCAGATACCGCCCTAGTTCTGACCGTAAACTATGCCATCTAGCGAGTTTCGGGTGGATATTTTATATTTGCCCTTGAAACGAGCTTCCCGGAAACGAAAGTCTTTTGGTTCCGGGGGAAGTATGGTTGCAAAGTTGAAACTTAAAGGAATTGACGGAAGGTCACCACCAGAAGTGGAGCCTGCGGCTTAATTTGACTCAACACGGGAAAACTCACCCGGTCTAGACACTATAAGGATTGACAGATTGATAGCTTTTTCATGATTTGGTGGATGGTGGTGCATGGCCGTTCTTAGTTCGTGGATTGATTTGTCTGGTTAATTCCGATAACGAACGAGATTGGAGCTTAATTAAATAGAAAGTTTTTTTTATATGTTTTCTCTTATGGGGATTTCATTAAAAACTTTTCTTCTTAATGGGATTTGCGGCGTTCCAGTCGTAAGAAACCCAGCAATAACAGGTCTGTGATGCCCTAAGATGTCTGGGGCTGCACGCGCGCTACAATGAAAATTGCAGCGCGTGTGACCATTTCTGAAAAGAATTGGTAAACGAGTCAAATTATTCCGTATTTGGGATCGAATATTGTAATTATTATTCGTGAACGAGGAACTTCAAGTAAGTGTAAGTCATCAGCTTACGCTGATTACGTCCCTGTCCTTTGTACACACCGCCCGTCGCTGCCCGGAACTGGGTTAATTCGAGAAGATTGAGGATTGTTTGTATTTTTTATTCTTACGGATAAGAATACAGATGAAAATCAATTTGATCGCATTGGCTTGAACCGGGCAAAAGTCGTAACAAGGTGGCCGTAGGTGAACCTGCAGGCCGGATCATTACAAGAATTTTAAATATAAAAATTCGCCTTGTTAATATTGGAGCTTTCTATATGTGAACGGAACGGCTTTTTGTCTGGTTTCTGTCATAAAAGTTATAAGTGTGATCGCCGTGCTTATATTAAACTTTTATGGACAGTATTAATCCTTTTTTGGGTTAATATAGAATTAATGAGGTTTTCCGTAAAACGAAATCCGCCAGATAATGTTTTGTTTGATATAAAACTTAGTCATATAAACTTATATATAAATAAGCTTATTCAGTGGATCACTCGGTTCATACATCGATGAAGAACGCAGCAAAATGCGTTATTTTTCATGACTTGCAAACTACATGAATGAAAAAGTTTCGAATGCAAATTGCGCCGATGGTTTTTAACCATTGGCACATTTGTTTTGAGAATCATATATCTATACTATAGTTCTTTCATGGAGCTATGATAGTTGAAAGGTTTATTAGGCCTTTTGTATGGGAAAGTAAAGACTTTTGGTTATATTCCTTTGATGGAATAACTTTATAGCTTTGCTTAACTATATAGAAATATATTTCGTTTTATCTTCGGATAATGCGTTATTTCATATTTATATATGATAGAGTACTTGAATCGACAATTTGATTATTGTTCGAGATAAAAGTTTAACTCTTTTCATATATATATGTGGAATAATGAGAATATATTTCGACTTTTTATGATCTCAAATCAAGTGTGACTACCGCTGAACTTAAGCATATCAGTATGCGGAATTATAAGCTCAGCGCTGAATCTCTTTGTTGTAATGGCAAAGCGAACTGTAGCGTATAGCATTTATTATTATGGAATGTATAATATCTTAAGTTCTCTTTGACTAGAGTTCCATAGAAGGTGATAGACCTGTTAAGATATTTTATGCATTTCATTTGATTTATGCTTTGAGTCGGGTTGTTTGGAAACACAGCCCAAAGTAGGTGGTAAACTTCACCTAAAGCTAAATATATGTATGAATCCGATAGCAAACAAGTACCGTGAGGGGAAAGTTGAAAAGAACTCTGAAGAGAGAGTTAAATAGTACGTGAAACTGAATGAGTGGAAGCGTATAGAGTTGTCGAAAGATGGTAATAATAAGTTGTATTATTCGTTTAACGGGTTGTTAAATATTTTCGAAAGATTTATTTGATGGCTGCAGTTTGCGAATATATGATGCACTTGTTGCCATTGTGCTGATACAATTGATTGAGACTTTTGAAATTATATTAGAGGGCATATCTTCGGATGTGTATCCTGGTATAATGGAAAAAGTTTTTGGTTAATTGCCCTTTAATGGATAAAAGATGGTATTTGACTGGTTTTATATTAAAGTTAACGCTTGCGTTGGCTTTTTTATTTGATCCGTATAAATGCTTTATGATATCTATTAAATATCAGTATAAAAGACAATCACCTATATGTCCCGTCTTGAAACACGGACCAAGGAGTTTATTGTATGTGCGAGTCATTGAGTGTTCAAAACTCATTGGCGTAATGAAAGTAAAGTATTCTTTATCGAATATGATATATGATTGTTTTTCTACGGAAAAGCAAGTAGTATAGTCCCATCTAATTTGCTTGCAAATGGGTGGAGATAGAGCATATGCAATGAGACCCGAAAGATGGTGAACTATGCCTGAGCAGGATGAAGTCAGAGGAAACTCTGATGGAAGTCCGAAGCGGTTCTGACGTGCAAATCGATCGTCTGACTTGGGTATAGGGGCGAAAGACTAATCGAACCATCTAGTAGCTGGTTCCCTCCGAAGTTTCCCTTAGGATAGCTTCAACTAATTTTTAATAGTTTATACTCGGTAAAGCGAACGAATAGAGGTCTTGGGAACGAAATGTTCTCAACCTATTCTCATACTCTTAATGGGTATGATGTTTATGTTTCTTAATTGAACATGAGCATTGAATATAATAGTTGAAAGTGGGCCATTTTTGGTAAGCAGAACTGGCGATGCGGGATGAACCGCAAGTAAAGTTAAGGTGCCAAACTTTTTGCTCATGAGACCCCATAAAAGGTGTTAGTTGATATTGACAGCAGGACGGTGGACATGGAAGTTGTAAACCGCTAAGGAGTGTGTAACAACTCACCTGCCGAATCAACTAGCCCTGAAAATGGATGGCGCTCTAGCGAAAGACCTATACTTTACTGTTATACTATGTGAAAACAGAGTATAACATGTAGGAGGGTGTAGTAGTTAGCGTTGAAGGTTTTCATTGTAAAATGGACTGGAGCTTCTACTAGTGCAGATCTTGGTGATAGTAGCAAACATTCAAGTGAGATCCTTGAAGGCCGAAGTGAAAAAGGTTTCCACGTGAACAGTATTTGAATGTGGGTCAGTCGGTCCTAAAGAAATGGCGCATGCCATTTTCATTATGTGTGTTTTCGTATTTATATGGATTCGCATGTATTCTGAAAGGGAAGTAGGTTAATATTCCTACACTATGAGAATACGATTATTTTTATTCTTCGGAATTTAAATAAGGGACGGTAACGTTATATGAACTCATATACGTCATATATAGTTCAGAATAGAGATCTCTTCTCTATTTAAGATATTTTGACCATGGAATGAGATCATCTCGAGATATGGTTAAAGGTATTGAAAAGCATAACGGTTTTTGTTATGTTCTGATTGCTATATATGGCCCTTGAAAATATGAGGGATCCCTAATAATGTATTCCATAGCCGTACCTTATTCCGC
>JAMRXY010000242.1:0-41752 GCA_024447195.1 Panagrolaimus sp. LJ2414 | reverse complement strand
ATGTAGGATATGAACTTCTCTGAGCGTTTACCATAATAATATATACTAAATAAAAATTTTGGGCAAAGTTATAATCCACTAACACCTATACTGTATATTTTTATTTTAGCAATGTTATCACAATTTTTTTAATTATCCCTACGTGGTTGGTACTGGGTTTTTTGGGGTTGAAACTTGAAAATCATGAAAAATGACCAAAAATGAGGTATTTTAAAAAATTCCTAAAAAATTCGAATTGGTCCAAATATCGTTGTTTATGCGTTTATCTATTGCAGAAACATGTACTTTACATTAATAAACCACAAGAAACAATATCTTGAAGAAAAAAATCAGTTTTGCGATTTTTTGAATTTTGGTGTTAATTTAGGTAAAAAACCAGATATTTTAAGCTGGTCCCAAATGTACATACTTGATGTCGGTGGGCTGAAACTTTCAAAAAATGTCCCAAATACATTATATTTCATCATAAAAGTCACCGGAAGGCAATTCATAGCCGTTTTCCCAAAGTTCTGATTTTTTATTGATGTTGGAGATATTGAATTTTGTTGAAGTCAACAAAAGTAGCACAAGGAAAATTTTTTCAGTACCCCTTCGATTTTGGAGATTAAGGTATTTTTGGATGCCCAATCAGTTAAAGTTTATAAAAAAAATATGAATGGGCCGTTGCGTAAACTGTAAAAGTGAATTTTGGAACCCCAATTACCGTAATTTTAGGCCATTTTTGAACTTCTCAGGGGCATGAAACCATTAAAAAGGGGTCAAATATGAATAGTTTTTGCATTTTCCTGACTAAATACGTCCAGGGCTTTCGAATAGTATCATTTTTGGAATTTTCTGAAAAGGTAGCTTCAGAATCCAGATTCTGGGTCCTGGATTCTGAATCTCAGAATCCACCAGAAAAATGTCAAATATTATGACGAAATTCGAATTCATGGGCCAAAATTACCCTAGGAACACATTTTTAGCCGATTCTGAGACAAAAAAATTTTTCCTAATGCCAAGTAATTCTCGATTGTTACAAAAAACGTCCTTTAAATATAAAAAAAATATTAAAGTTTCACTCATGTGAAATTTTGTAATATCATGATATTATATTTTTCTTTTGACTGATTCAATTCGTGTTATGTTTTTTCTTTTGGAACCAATTTTAACTGTTTTTAAAGAATGGAGGAAGTAACATGTTCTTTTTTTATTTATGCAGTTTTCAATTCAATGTTTTGGTAGTGCTTGTGTCTGTTATCTTTGAGGGTCAAAGAAAAGAAATCAGTGCTTATCTTTTTCTGCCATTTGCAATCAATTTTTTTTATTTTTGAGGCCGCAAACCCAAAGAAAAATAATCATTTTTTGTTTTTTTGTTTTTTTAGATGGGATCTTTTTTGAATATTTTATATATTAAAAAAATCAAAGTTTATCTCATGTGAAATTTTATAATTGCAGTGCCTGACGTGGCTGTAGTCTAGCAAGGGCTTGTGCTTATCAGTGAAAGTAATATAGCGGAGAAACAGGAGCCTAATTGGAAGCTAATTAGCTTAGCTCCTGTGTTTGCTGATAAGCGCTGGCGCCACGTCTCCCTCCTCCCTTCATCATTATTCTTATCTGTCAGTATAAAAAGATGTTAATGCTTATGTTAAAAAGTGTGTGTAATATTGTCAAGCTTAAAATAAAGTTAATCATTTCTTTCAACTGGTGTAAACACACATACCATTGAAAGACACAGAAGCAGATCTACTTCAGTGCCTTACCAGAGACTGAAGTAAATGTAGCACCCCAGTTAATTAAATGCTGCCAGAAGCATGAGCAGGCAATTTCCAAGTTGTTGATTCGGCGGATTTGTCCTTTAGAAAAGAATGTGCAGGTCTCAAATTGATCTCTTGCCTCAATTCCTTATCAGTTTTATAAATAGTTCCATTTCTCACTTTTAAATTGAGCTTTACCTGGAGTCATTTTGATAGTTAAATTTTATGTGTGTCATTTAAATAAATTTTTTTTTGTTTCTTTGTTTTGCAAAAGATGGGTTTTTTTTGAATATTTTAAATATTAAAAAAATCAAAGTATCACTCATGTGAAATTTTATAAATGCAGCGTCCGGGCGGGGTACCAATTTGGTGACTGTAGCTAATGACAGCTGTGAAGTTGATAACTGATGATTGATATTGTAATATTCAACAGAAGGCAGAAATAAGGATCCCATCAGGCAAGCTAGACCCTTTTTATCAGTCTTAATTCGAACTCTTGCATCAACGGTCTAATTTTTATTTTTTAAATAGCGTCTCTTGTCTCTTTTTTTTTGTTGAAGTTGGACGAAAGCGTTTTTTAAATAAAGTTATAACAGGAATTCAAAACCACGTATTTATCAATAATATTTCTAAAGTGTCTGTAGTATAGAAATTAGGATAATTAGCGTTGAAATGAGACAAAGAAACATAAGCTAATATATAAGTCTCTTATCTGCTGATAAGCTTGGCGCCACGTCTACCTCCGACTCCACGTTTCCCATATCTGTTACGATACAATGTATCGGAATTATTTTTTCTGCGTGTGTTTATATTTCAAAGATTTGAATAAAGTAAAAATAAAGTATCAACAATTCAATTCGAATCCAACACACAATGCCGTTGAATCGAAGAAAGTCTACAGTAGTTTCTCTTTTTATTAAAATTTTTCTTTTGGTTGCCTCGTGAATATTTCATTTTTTGCTTGTTAGACAAAGAAAATTTTCAATGTTTTTAATGCTAGAGTAACTGTAAAAAATTGAAGAAAAAAATTTGCTTCTTCTTTTAAGATGCTCATTTTCGATACAATAAATTTTTTCCATCAACGAAAATTGTTAAAAGAAAGAAAATCTAAAAGCGCAAGTTCCAAGTATCATTTTTGTCTTACATTTGTGCGTTCAACAATCCAAGAATAATTGTGTTTTTTAGTTTTTAAAGGTCAAAGAAGAAAAACAAAGTTTATACTTTCTGCCATTTGGCATCGATCTTTTTTCAATTTGTTGCCACAAAAAGAAATAAAAGGATCATTTTTCTTTTTTCTTCGTGTTGCAAAAAATTTGCCCGTTTTTGAATATTTCATATATTTTTTAAAATAAGGACCAAAGTTTCACCCATGCAATTTTTTTTAACTTTTTCTTTTTACTAACATTTTATAATTTAAATGTACCGAAGGAAAAGGTGGATATGGAGTAGTTTCAGTTTTAATTAGGGGTTTTCTTCAGTTTTAGCGGGCAAGAATATTTTTTCTACTTTTTTGCAAATGAAAAACGTGTAAAAAAACAAAGAATCTAGCTTTCACGTGATGAAAAATGTAATGGAATCTAAATTTATCGACGAAACCTAATTTTTCATTGATTTTTTAAAAGTCGAAATTTTTGAAAAAATATTCTTACCAGCTAAACTGACGAAAATCCAAAATTTTGTTAACAGGCTATTTATTGTTTATTGTACTGATAAATTTATCGTGCAAATTTTTTCCTATGAAAGTTTTTTACAATAAAATTTACTAATAAATCTATTTGCTGGAATAACAATAGAGTATTTAAGACACGTTGAAAACTGCAAGAAAAATAAAAAAAAAACAAAAACATTATTTTCATAACAAACCTAAGTTTATAACTAACTTTCATATCGGAAACTTGTCGAGATCTGGTACATCTGTGATCCATAAAAAAGCAGTCCTCTTTTAAGTGTTTTTAAAGTCCCTAAAAATGAAATGCAATGTAATTTTTTATTTAGAGTGTGTGTTTGATTTTTAAAGGTCAACACAAATTTTTGCTTCTGCCTCTTTTGCCATCTTTTTTTTGTCAGTTTCTTAGCAACAAAGCGAAAGAAAAAGAATCCTTTTTCAATCCATTGTAACATTTAGAGGAGTTCCTTTTTTAATATTTTATATATTTTTAAAAGAAATCAAAATATTAATCACATTTTTAATTTTTTTTCAAAAGATTGAAGAAAGGCCTGCTCTGATTTTAAAACTTGGTGGGAACTTGGTTTTCATTCATCACATTAATGACAACGTAATATCCATCCTGTAATTCATTTAAATAAAAATATTTTAAATTTCCTAAAACAAAATCTTATATCGCATTGGAAGAAAACTTATTTGTATCGTTTTTGTAATTTGATTGTTTTAATGACAAGTTAAAAATTGCAAGAAAAATACTTTACAGAAATATTAAAATATATCACAGCAAAACTATATTTAGAAAATTGCATGAAAATCATTTAACGTCCCCAACTGAATCAATCAACTATGTCCAGGCTAATCTGCAACCAAAGTCTAACAAAAATCTTTATTACACGTCTCACTTGTTCATCCCCTCCCAATCAAGGCTCTTCAATTTTGACAAGAGAGAAAAATTGAAAAACAAGATCTTCTAATAATACAAAGGTGCAAGTATCATTTTTATTTTGCATTTGTGTGCACAGCACTGCAATGGTTTATGATGGTTGATTGTGTGGATGATTTTTTAAAGGTCAAAAAAATCGTTGTTTATCCTTTCAGCCATTTGCCATCGATCTTTTTTTCAGTTTTCGAACAGCAAAACAAAAGCAAAGGATCATTTCTTGTTTTATTTTATGCAAAGGTTGGCAATGTTTTTGAATATTTTATATATTATTTAAAAAAAATCATGGTGCAGTGTCCAGGCTGGCACCAATTTGGTTACCTTGCCTGTACATGCAAAATATCCCATTTTCCTAACAAATGATTCATTGGCCAATGCCGTCATTTTCACATGGACAAATAATCCTAGTTATGAACCCGTGATGGGAGAAGTTGTTATCAAGGATCATTAAATAACATGCTTTTCGAAAATTTTCATTTTAGCAATAAAATTTTTAAAAGTATAAATTGTTAGGGGTCCTCGAATGACTTTATGGAATAAACTGTATTATACGTTATACAACACGCTGTTTAAATTTTTCTATGACCATCGAAGTTTTAACATTTACAATTAAGTTTTTTTTTTGCATTTTTTGTACTTTGACCCATGTCCTCAAAACCTAAAACATCGAGATTTTCTAGGCTAATATTTTAGCTCAAAATGATCCCGTCTTTTGAGGATTTTTCATGCAGAAAAAAATTTGATGCAACGTAATTTGTTGTTAAAAGGGGTACTTGAGTTTTAAAGGTTTTTTTGTACTTTGATTTTATTGATTTATGTATCATAATTGCAAGAAAAACATTATACACAAACAAATCAAAACATTTTTTTTGGAACATTTGATTACTTTTAAAGATGCTTGATTGATTCAAAAAATCTTTTCCCTAACAAAATAAAAAAAAATCTAAAATTAACACCCCCGAAGTAACATTTTTCTTCTTTTCATTTGTGCATTTTTCATTGCATTATTTTGGTGGTTGCTTTTGTGCGTTATCTTTGAAGGTCAAATGAAAGAAATCAGTGCTTATCTTTTTCTGCCATTTGCAATCAACTTTTTTTATTTTTGAGGCCGCAAACCAACGAAAAACATTCATGTTTCGTTTCTTTGTTTTGCAAAAGATGG
Source organism: Panagrolaimus sp. LJ2414 (assembly GCA_024447195.1). Classification (NCBI taxonomy): domain Eukaryota; kingdom Metazoa; phylum Nematoda; class Chromadorea; order Rhabditida; family Panagrolaimidae; genus Panagrolaimus; species Panagrolaimus sp. LJ2414. Next base: position 36,248 of record JAMRXY010000242.1, on the reverse strand, counting down.
TATCTTTTTTGAATATTTTATATATTTCTAAAAAAATCAAAGTTTCACTCATGTGAAATTTTATAAATGCAATGTCCGGGCTTTCACTAATTTGGTGACTGTAGCTAATGACAGCTGGAAAATTGATAACTGATGATTGATATTGTAATATTCAGCAGAAGGCAGAAATAATGATCCCATCAGGCAAACTACACCGGGACATAGAGTGCAAAGAAGACCATGGCAGTTGCAAATGATGATGAAGATGGACGAATTGTACCGGATTTTGACAAGCGGTACTTACCAGAGACTGAAGTTAACGTAGTACCCCAGTTGATTCGTTTTTAAATTGAGCTACAACTGGAAGTTAAGGTCAAAGAAAAAATAACTTTTTTAGCAAAAATTTAAGTAAATCCTGGCTTTTTCCTTTTTTAAATTTGTTTTTCTCTCTCTCCTTTTTTTAAAGTGTTTTTCAAGTCCCTAAAAATGAAAAGCAATGTAATTTTTTATTTGAAGTGGACCTTTGATTTTTAAAGGTCAACAAAAATTTTTTCTTCTGTCATTTGACATCTTTTTTCGTCAGTTTCTTAGCAACAAAGCGAAAGAAAAAGAATCATTTTTCAATTCATTTTTGCATTTTATGTTCTTCAAAAGATAGGTTCCTTTTTGAATATTTTATATATTTTTAAAAAAAAACAAAATATTAATCACATTTTTTATTTTTTTTCAAATGATTGAAGAAAAGGCTGCTTTGATTTTAAAAACTTAGTGGGAACATGGTTTTCGTTTATCGCATTAATGACAAAGTATTATCCATTCTGTAATTCGTCTAAATAATTGTATTTTAAATTCTCTAAAACAAAATCTTATATCGCATTGGAAGAAAAACTTATCGTTTTTCGTTTTTGAAATTTGATTGTTTATATAACAAGTTAAAAATTGCAAGAAGCATACTTTACAGAAATGTTAAAATATATCACTGCAAAACTAGATTTACAAAAATGCATAAAAATGCAATTTAACTTTCACTTTCACAATGGAATCGATCAACTATGTCCAGGCAAATCTTCAAATCAAGTCTATCAAAAATCTTTCTTACATTTCTCACTTTTTCATCACCTCCCAAACAAGGCTCTTCAAGTTTTCCCAGAAGGAATATTTGAAGAACAATCTCTTCTAATAATTCAAAGTTATCTATTTGCTGGAATGAACATAAAGCATTTAAGAAATGTTAAAAACTGCAAGAAAAATATTTGAAACAAAAAACATTATTATCAAAATAAAACTTACTTTATAACTAACCCTATAAAAAACTTGTCAAGCCTAAAAAATGAGCCGAGTACACTTGCAAAAGTTAAAGCTAGTACGGGTTTTTTTTTAACTTTTCTTGTTTAGTTTTTGTTTTCCAAATGTCCCCTTTTAAAAAATTCAGAATTTAAGATTTTTAAAATTTTTGTGTCGGGACCTCCGATGAATGAAATGGTAGAAAATTTATTTGTGATCGATGCTCTTCTTGAAGGGTTTTAAGTCCCTAAAAAAAGGTATTACAGTCAAACCTCGTTATAACGTTTAAAATAAGATGAAAACTAACGAATTTAAAGGTCAAAGAAAAAAATAATGTTTGTTCTTTTCATCATTTGCAATCGATCTTTTTTCCAGATCAAAAACAGCAAAACAGTTTTTTTCAAAAATAAAGCTGGTAGCATATTTTTATTTGATGATGAAATTTAGCCGTTAGTGTTTATGTTATGTAAAAATACATTAGGAACTACAATCACCATGCCACAAGTATTTATCTTGTGCCAATAACTTCCCTAGGGCTAAAAACTGCCCAAAAAAACCTGATATAATAGTTTTTTTTTAAAAATAAAGCTGGTAGCATATTTTTATTTGATGATGAAATTTAGCCGTTAGTGTTTATGTTATGTAAAAATACATGGGGAACAACAATCACCATGCCACAAGTCTTTATCTTGTGCCAATAACTTCCCTAGGGCCAAAAACTGCCCAAAAAAAACCTGATATAATAGTTTTTTCAAAAATAAAGCTGGTAGCATATTTTTATTTGATGATGAAATTTAGCCGTTAGTGTTTATGTTATGTAAAAATACATGGGGAACAACAATCACCATGCCACAAGTCTTTATCTTGTGCCAATAACTTCCCTAGGGCCAAAAACTGCCCAAAAAAACCTGATATAATAGTTTTTTCAAAAATAAAGCTGGTAGCATATTTTTATTTGATGATGAAATTTAGCCGTTAGTGGTTATGTTATGTAAAAAATACATGGGGAACAACAATCACCATGCCACAAGTATTTATCTTGTGCCAATAACTTCCCTAGGGCTAAAAACTGCCCAAAAAAACCTGATATAATAGTTTTTTCAAAAATAAAGCTGGTAGCATATTTTTATTTGATGATGAAATTTAGCCGTTAGTGGTTATGTTATGTAAAAATACATGGGGAACAACAATCACCATGCCCACAAGTGTTTATCTTGTGCCAATAACTTCCCTAGGGCTAAAAACTATCCAAAAAAACCTGATATAATAGTTTTTTCAAAAATAAAGCTGGTAGCATATTTTTATTTGATGATGAAATTTAGCCGTTAGTGTTTATGTTATGTAAAAATACATTAGGAACTACAATCACCATGCCACAAGTATTTATCTTGTGTCAATAACTTCCCTAGGGCTAAAAACTGCCCAAAAAAAACCTGATATAATAGTTTTTTCAAAAATAAAGCTGGTAGCATATTTTTATTTGATGATGAAATTTAGCCATTAGTGTTTATGTTATGTCAAAATACATGGGGAACAACAATCACCATGCCACAAGTCTTTATCTCGTGCCAATAACTTCCCTAGGGCCAAAAACTGCCCAAAAAAACCTGATATAATAGTTTTTTTCAAAAATAAAGCTGGTAGCATATTTTTATTTGATGATGAAATTTAGCCGTTAGTGGTTATGTTATGTAAAAAATACATGGGGAACAACAATCACCATGCCACAAGTGTTTATCTTGTGCCAATAACTTCCCCTAGGGCTAAAAAACTATCCAAAAAAAACCTGATATAATAGTTTTTTCAAAAAATAAAGCTGGTAGCATATTTTTATTTGATGATGAAATTTAGCCGTTAGTGTTTATGTTATGTAAAAATACATTAGGAACTACAATCACCATGCCACAAGTATTTATCTTGTGTCAATAACTTCCCTAGGGCTAAAAACTGCCCAAAAAAAACCTGATATAATAGTTTTTTTCAAAAATAAAGCTGGTAGCATATTTTTATTTGATGATGAAATTTAGCCATTAGTGTTTATGTTATGTCAAAATACATGGGGAACAACAATCACCATGCCACAAGTCTTTATCTCGTGCCAATAACTTCCCTAGGGCCAAAAACTGCCCAAAAAAACCTGATATAATAGTTTTTTCAAAAATAAAGCTGGTAGCATATTTTTATTTGATGATGAAATTTAGCCATTAGTGTTTATGTTATGTAAAAATACATGGGGAACAACAATCACCGTGCCACAAGTCTTTATCTTGTGCCAATAACTTCCCCTAGGGCTAAAAACTATCCAAAAAAACCTGATATAATAGTTTTTTTCAAAAATAAAGCTGGTAGCATATTTTTATTTGATGATGAAATTTAGCCGTTAGTGTTTATGTTACGTAAAAATACATTAGGAACTACAATCACCATGCCACAAGTATTTATCTTGTGCCAATAACTTCCCTAGGGCCAAAAACTGTCCAAAAAAACCTGATATAATAGTTTTTTCAAAAATAAAGCTGGTAGCATATTTTTATTTGATGATGAAATTTAGCCGTTAGTGTTTATGTTATGTAAAAATACATTAGGAACTACAATCACCATGCCACAAGTATTTATCTTGTGTCAATAACTTCCCTAGGGCTAAAAACTGCCCAAAAAAACCTGATATAATAGTTTTTTCAAAAATAAAGCTGGTAGCATATTTTTATTTGATGATGAAATTTAGCCGTTAGTGGTTATGTTATGTAAAAATACATGGGGAACAACAATCACCATGCCACAAGTGTTTATCTTTGTGCCAATAACTTCCCTAGGGCCAAAAACTGCCCAAAAAAACCTGATATAATAGTTTTTTCAAAAATAAAGCTGGTAGCATATTTTTATTTGATGATGAAATTTAGCCGTTAGTGTTTATGTTATGTAAAAATACATGGGGAACAACAATCACCATGCCACAAGTGTTTATCTTGTGCCAATAACTTCCCTAGGGCTAAAAAATAATCCAAAAAAAACCTGATATAATAGTTTTTTCAAAAATAAAGCTGGTAGCATATTTTTATTTGATGATGAAATTTAGCCATTAGTGTTTATGTTATGTAAAAATACATGGGGAACAACAATCACCATGCCACAAGTCTTTATCTCGTGCCAATAACTTCCCTAGGGCCAAAAACTGCCCAAAAAAACCTGATATAATAGTTTTTTCAAAAATAAAGCTGGTAGCATATTTTTTATTTGATGATGAAATTTAGCCATTAGTGTTTATGTTATGTAAAAATACATGGGGAACAACAATCACCATGCCACAAGTCTTTATCTTGTGCCAATAACTTCCCCTAGGGCTAAAAACTATCCAAAAAAAAACCTGATATAATAGTTTTTTCAAAAATAAAGCTGGTAGCATATTTTTATTTGATGATGAAATTTAGCCATTAGTGTTTATGTTATGTAAAAATACATGGGGAACAACAATCACCGTGCCACAAGTCTTTATCTTGTGCCAATAACTTCCCTAGGGCTAAAAAACTATCCAAAAAAAACCTGATATAATAGTTTTTTTCAAAAATAAAGCTGGTAGCATATTTTTTATTTGATGATGAAATTTAGCCGTTAGTGTTTATGTTACGTAAAAATACATTAGGAACTACAATCACCATGCCACAAGTATTTATCTTGTGCCAATAACTTCCCTAGGGCCAAAAACTGTCCAAAAAAACCTGATATAATAGTTTTTTCAAAAATAAAGCTGGTAGCATATTTTTATTTGATGATGAAATTTAGCCATTAGTGTTTATGTTATGTAAAAATACATGGGGAACAACAATCACCATGCCACAAGTCTTTATCTTGTGCCAATAACTTCCCTAGGGCTAAAAACTATCCAAAAAAACCTGATATAATAGTTTTTTTCAAAAAATAAAGCTGGTAGCATATTTTTATTTGATGATGAAATTTAGCCATTAGTGTTTATGTTATGTAAAAATACATGGGGAACAACAATCACCATGCCACAAGTCTTTATCTTGTGCCAATAACTTCCCTAGGGCCAAAAAACTGTCCAAAAAAACCTGATATAATAGTTTTTTCAAAAATAAAGCTGGTAGCATATTTTTATTTGATGATGAAATTTAGCCATTAGTGTTTATGTTATGTAAAAATACATGGGGGAACAACAATCACCATGCCACAAGTCTTTATCTTGTGCCAATAACTTCCCTAGGGCTAAAAACTATCCAAAAAAAACCTGATATAATAGTTTTTTTCAAAAATAAAGCTGGTAGCATATTTTTATTTGATGATGAAATTTAGCCATTAGTGTTTATGTTATGTAAAAATACATGGGGAACAACAATCACCATGCCACAAGTCTTTATCTTGTGCCAATAACTTCCCTAGGGCTAAAAACTATCCAAAAAAAACCTGATATAATAGTTTTTTCAAAAATAAAGCTGGTAGCATATTTTTTATTTGATGATGAAATTTAGCCATTAGTGTTTATGTTATGTAAAAATACATGGGGGAACAACAATCACCATGCCACAAGTCTTTATCTCGTGCCAATAACTTCCCTAGGGCCAAAAACTGCCCAAAAAAAACCTGATATAATAGTTTTTTTCAAAAATAAAGCTGGTAGCATATTTTTATTTGATGATGAAATTTAGCCATTAGTGTTTATGTTATGTAAAAATACATGGGGAACAACAATCACCATGCCACAAGTCTTTATCTTGTGCCAATAACTTCCCTAGGGCTAAAAACTATCCAAAAAAACCTGATATAATAGTTTTTTTCAAAAATAAAGCTGGTAGCATATTTTTATTTGATGATGAAATTTAGCCATTAGTGTTTTATGTTATGTAAAAATACATGGGGGAACAACAATCACCATGCCACAAGTCTTTATCTCGTGCCAATAACTTCCCTAGGGCCAAAAAACTGCCCAAAAAAACCTGATATAATAGTTTTTTTCAAAAATAAAGCTGGTAGCATATTTTTATTTGATGATGAAATTTAGCCATTAGTGTTTATGTTATGTAAAAATACATGGGGAACAACAATCACCATGCCACAAGTCTTTATCTTGTGCCAATAACTTCCCTAGGGCTAAAAACTATCCAAAAAAACCTGATATAATAGTTTTTTCAAAAATAAAGCTGGTAGCATATTTTTATTTGATGATGAAATTTAGCCATTAGTGTTTATGTTATGTAAAAATACATGGGGAACAACAATCACCATGCCACAAGTCTTTATCTTGTGCCAATAACTTCCCTAGGGCTAAAAACTATCCAAAAAAAACCTGATATAATAGTTTTTTTCAAAAATAAAGCTGGTAGCATATTTTTATTTGATGATGAAATTTAGCCATTAGTGTTTATGTTATGTAAAAATACATGGGGAACAACAATCACCATGCCACAAGTCTTTATCTCGTGCCAATAACTTCCCTAGGGCCAAAAACTGCCCAAAAAAAACCTGATATAATAGTTTTTTCAAAAATAAAGCTGGTAGCATATTTTTATTTGATGATGAAATTTAGCCATTAGTGTTTATGTTATGTAAAAATACATGGGGAACAACAATCACCATGCCACAAGTGTTTATCTTGTGCCAAATAACTTCCCTAGGGCTAAAAACTATCCAAAAAAACCTGATATAATAGTTTTTTCAAAAATAAAGCTGGTAGCATATTTTTATTTGATGATGAAATTTAGCCATTAGTGTTTATGTTATGTAAAAATACATGGGGAACAACAATCACCATGCCACAAGTCTTTATCTTGTGCCAATAACTTCCCTAGGGCTAAAAACTATCCAAAAAAACCTGATATAATAGTTTTTTCAAAAATAAAGCTGGTAGCATATTTTTATTTGATGATGAAATTTAGCCATTAGTGTTTATGTTATGTAAAAATACATGGGGAACAACAATCACCATGCCACAAGTGTTTATCTTGTGCCAATACTATCCAAAAAAACCTGATATAATAGTTTTTTCAAAAATAAAGCTGGTAGCATATTTTTATTTGATGATGAAATTTAGCCATTAGTGTTTATGTTATGTAAAAATACATGGGGAACAACAATCACCATGCCACAAGTCTTTATCTTGTGCCAATAACTTCCCTAGGGCTAAAAACTATCCAAAAAAACCTGATATAATAGTTTTTTCAAAAATAAAGCTGGTAGCATATTTTTATTTGATGATGAAATTTAGCCGTTAGTGTTTATGTTACGTAAAAATACATTAGGAACTACAATCACCATGCCACAAGTATTTATCTTGTGCCAATAACTTCCCTAGGGCCAAAAACTGTCCAAAAAAACCTGATATAATAGTTTTTTCAAAAATAAAGCTGGTAGCATATTTTTATTTGATGATGAAATTTAGCCATTAGTGTTTATGTTATGTAAAAATACATGGGGAACAACAATCACCATGCCACAAGTCTTTATCTTGTGCCAATAACTTCCCTAGGGCTAAAAACTATCCAAAAAAACCTGATATAATAGTTTTTTCAAAAATAAAGCTGGTAGCATATTTTTATTTGATGATGAAATTTAGCCATTAGTGTTTATGTTATGTAAAAATACATGGGGAACAACAATCACCATGCCACAAGTCTTTATCTTGTGCCAATAACTTCCCTAGGGCCAAAAACTGTCCAAAAAAACCTGATATAATAGTTTTTTCAAAAATAAAGCTGGTAGCATATTTTTATTTGATGATGAAATTTAGCCATTAGTGTTTATGTTATGTAAAAATACATGGGGAACAACAATCACCATGCCACAAGTCTTTATCTTGTGCCAATAACTTCCCTAGGGCTAAAAACTATCCAAAAAAACCTGATATAATAGTTTTTTCAAAAATAAAGCTGGTAGCATATTTTTATTTGATGATGAAATTTAGCCATTAGTGTTTATGTTATGTAAAAATACATGGGGAACAACAATCACCATGCCACAAGTCTTTATCTTGTGCCAATAACTTCCCTAGGGCTAAAAACTATCCAAAAAAACCTGATATAATAGTTTTTTCAAAAATAAAGCTGGTAGCATATTTTTATTTGATGATGAAATTTAGCCATTAGTGTTTATGTTATGTAAAAATACATGGGGAACAACAATCACCATGCCACAAGTCTTTATCTCGTGCCAATAACTTCCCTAGGGCCAAAAACTGCCCAAAAAAACCTGATATAATAGTTTTTTCAAAAATAAAGCTGGTAGCATATTTTTATTTGATGATGAAATTTAGCCATTAGTGTTTATGTTATGTAAAAATACATGGGGAACAACAATCACCATGCCACAAGTCTTTATCTTGTGCCAATAACTTCCCTAGGGCTAAAAACTATCCAAAAAAACCTGATATAATAGTTTTTTCAAAAATAAAGCTGGTAGCATATTTTTATTTGATGATGAAATTTAGCCATTAGTGTTTATGTTATGTAAAAATACATGGGGAACAACAATCACCATGCCACAAGTCTTTATCTCGTGCCAATAACTTCCCTAGGGCCAAAAACTGCCCAAAAAAACCTGATATAATAGTTTTTTCAAAAATAAAGCTGGTAGCATATTTTTATTTGATGATGAAATTTAGCCATTAGTGTTTATGTTATGTAAAAATACATGGGGAACAACAATCACCATGCCACAAGTCTTTATCTTGTGCCAATAACTTCCCTAGGGCTAAAAACTATCCAAAAAAACCTGATATAATAGTTTTTTCAAAAATAAAGCTGGTAGCATATTTTTATTTGATGATGAAATTTAGCCATTAGTGTTTATGTTATGTAAAAATACATGGGGAACAACAATCACCATGCCACAAGTCTTTATCTTGTGCCAATAACTTCCCTAGGGCTAAAAACTATCCAAAAAAACCTGATATAATAGTTTTTTCAAAAATAAAGCTGGTAGCATATTTTTATTTGATGATGAAATTTAGCCATTAGTGTTTATGTTATGTAAAAATACATGGGGAACAACAATCACCATGCCACAAGTCTTTATCTTGTGCCAATAACTTCCCTAGGGCCAAAAACTGTCCAAAAAAACCTGATATAATAGTTTTTTCAAAAAAAAAGCTGATAGCATATTTTTATTTGATGATGAAATTTAGCCATTAGTGTTTATGTTATGTAAAAATACATGGGGAACAACAATCACCATGCCACAAGTCTTTATCTTGTGCCAATAACTTCCCTAGGGCCAAAAACTGCCCAAAAAAACCTGATATAATAGTTTTTTCAAAAATAAAGCTGGTAGCATATTTTTATTTGATGATGAAATTTAGCCATTAGTGTTTATGTTATGTAAAAATACATGGGGAACAACAATCACCATGCCACAAGTCTTTATCTTGTGCCAATAACTTCCCTAGGGCTAAAAACTATCCAAAAAAACCTGATATAATAGTTTTTTCAAAAATAAAGCTGGTAGCATATTTTTATTTGATGATGAAATTTAGCCATTAGTGTTTATGTTATGTAAAAATACATGGGGAACAACAATCACCATGCCACAAGTGTTTATCTTGTGCCAATAACTTCCCTAGGGCTAAAAACTATCCAAAAAAACCTGATATAATAGTTTTTTCAAAAATAAAGCTGGTAGCATATTTTTATTTGATGATGAAATTTAGCCATTAGTGTTTATGTTATGTAAAAATACATGGGGAACAACAATCACCATGCCACAAGTCTTTATCTTGTGCCAATAACTTCCCTAGGGCTAAAAACTATCCAAAAAAACCTGATATAATAGTTTTTTCAAAAATAAAGCTGGTAGCATATTTTTATTTGATGATGAAATTTAGCCATTAGTGTTTATGTTATGTAAAAATACATGGGGAACAACAATCACCATGCCACAAGTGTTTATCTTGTGCCAATAACTTCCCTAGGGCTAAAAACTATCCAAAAAAACCTGATATAATAGTTTTTTCAAAAATAAAGCTGGTAGCATATTTTTATTTGATGATGAAATTTAGCCATTAGTGTTTATGTTATGTAAAAATACATGGGGAACAACAATCACCATGCCACAAGTCTTTATCTTGTGCCAATAACTTCCCTAGGGCCAAAAACTGCCCAAAAAAACCTGATATAATAGTTTTTTCAAAAATAAAGCTGGTAGCATATTTTTATTTGATGATGAAATTTAGCCGTTAGTGTTTATGTTATGTAAAAATACATGGGGAACAACAATCACCATGCCACAAGTGTTTATCTTGTGCCAATAACTTCCCTAGGGCTAAAAACTATCCAAAAAAACCTGATATAATAGTTTTTTCAAAAATAAAGCTGGTAGCATATTTTTATTTGATGATGAAATTTAGCCATTAGTGTTTATGTTATGTAAAAATACATGGGGAACAACAATCACCATGCCACAAGTCTTTATCTTGTGCCAATAACTTCCCTAGGGCTAAAAACTATCCAAAAAAACCTGATATAATAGTTTTTTCAAAAATAAAGCTGGTAGCATATTTTTATTTGATGATGAAATTTAGCCATTAGTGTTTATGTTATGTAAAAATACATGGGGAACAACAATCACCATGCCACAAGTCTTTATCTTGTGCCAATAACTTCCCTAGGGCTAAAAACTATCCAAAAAAACCTGATATAATAGTTTTTTCAAAAATAAAGCTGGTAGCATTGTTATATTGAAGGGGGATCCTGACCTTCCATACTGGATCATATGGTGTAGCTGTGTATTCATCCCGGTTCTCCCAGGGCTGATTAAGTTTATCCATAGGTTTATTATCATTTACAGTACATAATATCACTAACAGGAAATAAGGAGAGAGAGAAACGTCCAACTGCCGAAGGCAGTTGGCGTGGAGCAAGAGTGAGGAGTTAGGCCGCTGGCACTCAAAGAGGAGCTTGGACGCAAGGGCGGAGCATGTTGCTGATAGTAAAAAGCTGCTGTCGAGAGCAATGGACTTTCGTTCATTACATCCCGGGCCCCATTAAATTATCGACCCGATAATTCTGATTAAGTGATTGGCCGATTGATGCGTTGATATGATTGAAAAGAAGAGGCTCCTTTGAAGATATAAAGAGAGTGCTTTTGGCTTTATCCTCAGAGAGAAACAAAAATGAGAAAGGGTAAAATTGACAAATATAAAAATGGGTTACAATTAAAAATAGAGGAGATGAAAGAGGATTCTCAAGACTTTTAAATACAGTTTACAAAATAAAGAAACATTTAAAACCTTACAAAAACAATTAAACAATAATCATAAAACAATGAAATTATTTAAATAAAACAATTAAAGAATTTTTACTTTTATATTTCTTCTGTTGTTGTGTTGAATTGAAGTTGTGGTTGCTTTGACATGAGGTTTCGGTAGCTGATGCTGCATTTGATCATGTGTGTGAAGGTTGTTCAGGATTTTGAAGTTGATAAAGATTGTTGTTGTTGTTCCATATTGATTTGTGTTGCAGTTGTTAAAAAGTGTTGAAGAGTGTTGGACGAATGTTGGACATCGTCCCCCACCGCCATTAAATCGTCGTCCCGGCGATTCAGTGTACAATTGTTGGAAGAGAATATAAATAAATGAATAAAAAAATTTGATAATAATTTACTAATAATATTTTAATAACAATAATTATTAATAACTAAATACAAATGTTGATTTTTTTAACAGTTTTTAAAACAAATGAGTTGATTAAATAATTACAGAAATATTTTTAATTAATTATGAATTAATTTTTTTTTTTTATATTATACAGAATTTTATTTAATAAAATATTTAAATATACAAAATTTCTTTAATAAAAATATCAAAATAAACATAATTCTTTAAATAAAACAGTTTGAGAATCCTTGAAATATAACAAATTTTGGGGTCTGAAAGGTTATTAAAAGGGTTTGGGGAAGCTAAAAAGTATGATTAAAGCTAAAAAATTTTAAAACATTAGAATTTTAATTTTAAATTTATATAAAAAATTTCTATGTATAAATCAGATGATGTTAAAACATTTGTTGAAACTTGATTGAGTAAGTTTCTTTAATTGATGGTATTTTTGACTTGCTTGCTGGTTTTATTTGGCTTCTCTTTCACTGCTTTTGACTTTTATTGCTTTTCTTTGACGACTTTGAATTTTTTTGCTTTTTTAAAAATTTTAAATCTATATTTTTTTTTAAAGTTTCCCTTTTCTTTATTGACGTTTTTTCACTTCTGCTTCTTTCTTTTCATTTTCAGTTGACGCATTTCATTGACTAAAAAAATTTTCGCTTCTTTTTATGCTGGCTGTCTTTGGATGCTTCTTTCCAGCTTCTTTCTTTTAACTTGTTTATGATTGCGTTTCACTTGAAGCATGATGGCTTTTTAAAAAAAAATTGTGTTGGCATTTGGTTAAAGCTGTTTTCGCTTTTGAGTTTTAGATGAGGGATTCTTTTTCCTTTTTAAAGTTTTTCCATAAAAAATTCTTTTTTCCTTCTTCGTCGAAGTATGGCAGTTTCTTTTTCTTTTGCAGTGTTTTTCTCTCGAGCTTTCTTTGGAAAGGGGTTTATATTTTTTGATGTGGCTGTTTCTGCAGAGTTTGGCATTTTCAATTGCTTTTCTGTGTTAGTTTTCTGGCATTTGTCGATGTTCGTTTTTCTTTTTTTTTTAGAGGTGGTTGCTTCTGACGACTTTCTCGTTCATTGATTGAGTTTCAAAAAATTTCCTTTTTTTTCATTTTCAAACTTTTTGTTGAAAGCATTTTTCAGTTTCACTTCTTTTCTGTCGCATTCTTTTAAACATTCGTTGTTATTCTTTTTCAATTGAAGTTTTGTTTTTTCTTTTATTACTGTATCCATTTCATAAAATCATTATTGCATTAATTTTGGATTTGACTTCTTTTGAATTTGAAGATTGAAGCATTTAAATAATTGAAAAGTTTTAATTTGATGAAACATTTCTTTAATTTGTTGAAATTAATTTTTGATTTGAAACATTTTTTTTGAAATATCATAATTACTTTTATTTTGTGCACATTGATTTTGTTAAGCAATTATCATATCTTTGATGTATTTGAACCATGTTTCAAATTCCTTAATTCATTTGATCAATTTCCGTTAGCGTTTTTTTAACATTTTTTGAATTGAACGAGATCCTTTTGTTGAACATATTTTTGATTTGCATTACTAACATTTTATTTTCAGCATTATTACTGATGCTTTTGAAGATGATCCTGCTAAGTACATTTATTCTGGATTTGCTGGAGTCACGATATACTTGTTGACTTTTGAATAATTTTGTTGAGTTTGACAGTTGTTGCAAAAAATTTATGTCGAATTTGATATTGCATTTCTTAAAGATAAGAGTTTCGGACGCGAGACTTTCCGGTGTGATGGGGTTCACCGGTGACATTGAAAGATGTTTCGTCCCCCAGAGAAATGTAATTTCATATTTGACGTTGATTTGAGGTAACATTGTTCAGCTTGATATTATTATTCTTATGATGAAAATTAAGACTTTGATATTGATGGTAATTATTACTAAGCTTATTCTAAATCTTACTACTGATACGTTTCCTATAACCTTTAAGATGATATAATAAGTTAACAAAAAGTAACATTTAAGAATTCTTATAAGCTGTCTTTTTCACTCATTTTCATTGAATTTAGAGCTGAGTTGATTTCATAAATTGATTTATTTGCATCCTTTTTCATTAAGTGTTTCCTTGGTTGGCTTTTCTTGTTTTGAGTCATAAAATTCTTTCGTTGAAAGCAATTGTTGGAATATTGTTTTCGATTTGAAGTATATGTGGTGTAATTGTTTTGTCTTGGCTCATAATTGTTGTGGCTGGTTTTGAATTGATGTCGATTTGTATTTTTAGCAATTTGATTTTGTCGAAATCTTCTTGGGTTACTGTATTGTGGTTGATGTATGTACGGTAAAAGTGTTTGAATTTGAATTTGGGCTTGATTCTTGATTAGCATTCTTGATGATTATCGTTGGTAATGATGATTCATCCTCTTCTTTAAGTTTAAAATCTTCTTTGGAGTCTTTCATTTTTTTCATTTCCAGGACTTTGAAAAGTTTGTTGTGAAAAATTATTTTTGTTGAATTTCCTTCTTTCGTTTTTTTCGTTTTCCATTTCGAGGCGGAGTTTTACATCCTTTGGCTTCTATTCGCTTATTTTTCTTTGAGGCTTATGTTGGCTACAGTATGCTTTACTGAGACAAAAATTTTTACAATTTTTGGAAATTTTAAATAATGAATGACTTATTTACCAAATTAAATTTATTGAGAAGATTTTATTGGTTTCTATTAATTTTAAAAGAAGTTTTTTAAAAGAATGATTAGACAAAAAATTGAATAAGATTTTACAAAAGAGAAGAAAATTATTACAGTATGAAAAGAGTTTTTTTGATTTATTTGAATTGTTTGGAAGTTTTTCGATTCCGATTTCGTTTGTTGTGACCATTTCGCTGTTGTTCAGCCATCCAGTCATATGGTATCTTTGTTCCTTTACAACGATTAGCTTGTTTCAAAGCTTCATCAAGTGTCTTGAAATACGGTAGTTGTTCTTGAAGATATTCTGATAAAGGATTTGGTAATCCTTTGACAAAAACTTTGATTGCTTTCTTGTTGCGGTCGTAATTATTGTATCCTTGAGAATTTTTGTAGAAGTATGACACATATTTTTCGATTCTGACTGCATACGATGAAAATGGTTCCTTTTTCAGGATCTTGCAATTCTTGAGCTTTTCATAGGTAATGTTATTCCTATAAGCAAAAGCTTGTTGAAATTTTTCTTTTAATTCTTTGTATACGGTATCTCTGGTTATGAATGGGTTCATTTTCTTGTTGGCATATCCATGAAATCTGGAGGCGAAGATGATTGCTTTTTGGTTTTCAGTGAGATCATGAAGTTGTAGAAAATCATCCATGTCGTTGATGAATTGATCTGGCTCTTCATTTGGTAAACCACCAAAAGTTGAGCAATGTCTTGAAATTTGCATGAAATCAAATAAATCCAAATTTTGAGGTGTATCATTAACTTGTTGTTTTTCAGTTGCAGGTGGAATTATTTGTTGAATCCCAATTTCTTTTTCTTCTTGTTTGAGTTCATTTTTCTCAGCTTTTTCTTTCACCGATGAAAATATTTTCTTTCCCTTAAATACAAAGTCCATTTTTGATGATGACAATTTTTCTTTCCACTTTTTCTTTTTATGAAACGACTGCTGCTTTTTCAAAATATTGTGCAATTGCCATTTCTTTCTTCCCAAGCTTTTACATTTAGAATTCTTCAAATAACATTTCCGTTTGAAGAGTTCTTTTGAATTCATATAGGCGTTAGTTGATTATATTTTGAATTTTAGTGATGTTCTTTAGTATTCTACAGTAAGTGTTCCCTTTTTGGTGTTCTTATTTATTCATATTTCCTTGGTTTCGACATTTTCCAATTTCTTTTCCCACTTTGCATAAACAATTTTTAAATTCACTTTATTCAATTCTTCGAAGCTGATTTCATAATCCGTTTTCTTTGAATTTGGTCGTTTTCTTTCCTCAACTACGGTATCTACGGCTGTGTTCCTTTTTTAGATTGCTGTGCTCCCAATGATACTTGCAAAAATATTGAAGCAATTTTAATCCTTTCAGTCTTTTTTCATAAAAAACATTTTACATTTTCTGCTTGCTTGTTTCGACATAATTGTGTTTGGAGAGCTGTTTTTTTCTGTTGCTGACGTTCGTTGAGTTCCTGCTTGCTTGAATTCGTAATTGCTTGCACTTTTTCTTGTTCTTTTCCATTTTCGTTCTTTTCCATATTTGAAGTACAGTATTCTTATGAGACTTTTTTTTATGAAGACTTTATTCTCATTCAAATATAGAGAAAATGATATGAAAAATGAGCAAAGAGAGAAATGATATGAAATAATATGAAAGCATTTTGTGATATAATAATGATAATAATGTAGCAAACTTATTCTTTTAATGATATACAAAAATTTTGAATTTTGTTACCGAAAATATGGTATAATTTTGGAGTTTTTGTGATAAAATTTTTGTTTTGATTTTGAAAAAAAATATAAGTTTTTGGTTAAGGCAATTTTTATGATAATTTAATTGAAATTTGATTATGGATCTTTTTGAAAAGTTTTTTAAGAGGATTTACTTTTGTTTTTCTTTCTGCCGGCAAATTGAAGAGATTCTTATACTAATTGATGAAGGTTTTAATGACCTTAAATTGAAGACACACATATCCCTGAGTATTCTCGAAGGGATTCACGAAGCGGTTTCATTTTATTATTTTGATGATGGATACGGTGGATCTGAAACCTATTTACTATTCTCATATTTAAATATTTTTTATTCTAATTTCTTTAATTTCTTTAGTCGACTATCAAGCAATTTTACTTCACGCTAATTTTGTAGATTTGATTTTTAAAGATTCTGGCCAGTATTATCCACAAAACTGGTTCCGTCGATTAGAAGTCGTAGTTCTGAATCTAGCTTGATTTTATACGTTTTTATACTGCAGTTGATGGTTAAAAAGATAGGAGCACCGAGCTCAAAAATTACTGTAATTGGAGCAAAAGCTCAATAAAGATTTATTTTTAGATGAACAAGAGGCGACAGCGATTCGACCACTGTAGACTTCAACATCTGTGCTTTACATTTGCACCCAACCTATTCTTGTTGTCGATTTATGGAGGAGATGAAGTTATCGCGATTTGTTGCTTCATATTCCTTTATCCACAAATTTTCAGCAATATTTCAACCGAAATTGACCTGTTCATCTTCGTGTATCTTGTTCCCCAGCTGCTGGATTACTGTAGCAGCTCCACCAAGGGCGACTTCGTTAACAAATATTTTCAATTTAAACAACTCAATCCAATATTAAATAAGATCCTTTTTATTTGTTAAAAATGTGGGTTTTGATAATTTTGAATAAAAATAAAGAAATGAAATTTTTGATTTTAACCCATTTTGCCTTAAAATTACCGAAAATTTTGAAGTTTTGAATACCGAAAAATATGAATGATTTGAAGTACCGAAAAAAGTTTGATTAATTTGAATACCCAAAAAATGAAGTTGATTTGAAATACCGAAAATAAATAAGAGTATTTTGAAAAAATATGGTATAATCATTTTAAGAAATAAGCTTGTGAGATGGTAAAAATGATAAAAAAAATGTATTTAACACCGTCTTTGTTTATAAAAATCTAATGAGATAAAGAATGAGATAATTTGATATTAATTGTTGTAAAAAGATAGAATGCCTTAGGGCTTGTTGCAGAAAATAGGATAGGTAAAACATGCGCGCTTTGGTTCTGAAACAAGATGGGAATGAGGCAGATATCGTTCTCAATAACAAAGACATAAAAATATTTGGTGTTAAAAACAGTAAAAAAAATAAAAAATAGAAATATTGAAGAGAGATGGAATTATAAAAGATGGAGTATACTCAATATTTTTAATTTTAAAAAGGATAAACCTACCAGTACCTGAGATGTTTGTAGACCTCCATGTTATATAGAAGGGGGATCCTGACCTTCCATACTGGATCATATGGTGTAGCTGTGTATTCATCCCGGTTCTCCCAGGGCTGATTAAGTTTATCCATAGGTTTATTATCATTTACAGTACATAATATCACTAACAGGAAATAAGGAGAGAGAGAAACGTCCAACTGCCGAAGGCAGTTGGCGTGGAGCAAGAGTGAGGAGTTAGGCCGCTGGCACTCAAAGAGGAGCTTGGACGCAAGGGCGGAGCATGTTGCTGATAGTAAAAAGCTGCTGTTGAGAGCAATGGACTTTCGTTCATTACAGCATATTTTTATTTGATGATGAAATTTAGCCATTAGTGTTTATGTTATGTAAAAATACATGGGGAACAACAATCACCATGCCACAAGTCTTTATCTTGTGCCAATAACTTCCCTAGGGCTAAAAACTATCCAAAAAAACCTGATATAATAGTTTTTTCAAAAATAAAGCTGGTAGCATATTTTTATTTGATGATGAAATTTAGCCATTAGTGTTTATGTTATGTAAAAATACATGGGGAACAACAATCACCATGCCACAAGTCTTTATCTTGTGCCAATAACTTCCCTAGGGCTAAAAACTATCCAAAAAAACCTGATATAATAGTTTTTTCAAAAATAAAGCTGGTAGCATATTTTTATTTGATGATGAAATTTAGCCATTAGTGTTTATGTTATGTAAAAATACATGGGGAACAACAATCACCATGCCACAAGTCTTTATCTTGTGCCAATAACTTCCCTAGGGCTAAAAACTATCCAAAAAAACCTGATATAATAGTTTTTTCAAAAATAAAGCTGGTAGCATATTTTTATTTGATGATGAAATTTAGCCATTAGTGTTTATGTTATGTAAAAATACATGGGGAACAACAATCACCATGCCACAAGTCTTTATCTTGTGCCAATAACTTCCCTAGGGCTAAAAACTATCCAAAAAAACCTGATATAATAGTTTTTTCAAAAATAAAGCTGGTAGCATATTTTTATTTGATGATGAAATTTAGCCATTAGTGTTTATGTTATGTAAAAATACATGGGGAACAACAATCACCATGCCACAAGTCTTTATCTTGTGCCAATAACTTCCCTAGGGCTAAAAACTATCCAAAAAAACCTGATATAATAGTTTTTTCAAAAATAAAGCTGGTAGCATATTTTTATTTGATGATGAAATTTAGCCATTAGTGTTTATGTTATGTAAAAATACATGGGGAACAACAATCACCATGCCACAAGTCTTTATCTTGTGCCAATAACTTCCCTAGGGCTAAAAACTATCCAAAAAAACCTGATATAATAGTTTTTTCAAAAATAAAGCTGGTAGCATATTTTTATTTGATGATGAAATTTAGCCATTAGTGTTTATGTTATGTAAAAATACATGGGGAACAACAATCACCATGCCACAAGTCTTTATCTTGTGCCAATAACTTCCCTAGGGCTAAAAACTATCCAAAAAAACCTGATATAATAGTTTTTTCAAAAATAAAGCTGGGTAGCATATTTTTATTTGATGATGAAATTTAGCCATTAGTGTTTATGTTATGTAAAAATACATGGGGAACAACAATCACCATGCCACAAGTCTTTATCTTGTGGAATAACTTCCCTAGGGCTAAAAACTATCCAAAAAAACCTGATATAATAGTTTTTTCAAAAATAAAGCTGGTAGCATATTTTTATTTGATGATGAAATTTAGCCATTAGTGTTTATGTTATGTAAAAATACATGGGGAACAACAATCACCATGCCACAAGTCTTTATCTTGTGCCAATAACTTCCCTAGGGCTAAAAACTATCCAAAAAAACCTGATATAATAGTTTTTTCAAAAATAAAGCTGGTAGCATATTTTTATTTGATGATGAAATTTAGCCATTAGTGTTTATGTTATGTAAAAATACATGGGGAACAACAATCACCATGCCACAAGTGTTTATCTTGTGCCAATAACTTCCCTAGGGCTAAAAACTATCCAAAAAAACCTGATATAATAGTTTTTTCAAAAATAAAGCTGGTAGCATATTTTTATTTGATGATGAAATTTAGCCATTAGTGTTTATGTTATGTAAAAATACATGGGGAACAACAATCACCATGCCACAAGTCTTTATCTTGTGCCAATAACTTCCCTAGGGCTAAAAACTATCCAAAAAAACCTGATATAATAGTTTTTTCAAAAATAAAGCTGGTAGCATATTTTTATTTGATGATGAAATTTAGCCATTAGTGTTTATGTTATGTAAAAATACATGGGGAACAACAATCACCATGCCACAAGTCTTTATCTTGTGCCAATAACTTCCCTAGGGCTAAAAACTATCCAAAAAAACCTGATATAATAGTTTTTTCAAAAATAAAGCTGGTAGCATATTTTTATTTGATGATGAAATTTAGCCATTAGTGTTTATGTTATGTAAAAATACATGGGGAACAACAATCACCATGCCACAAGTCTTTATCTTGTGCCAATAACTTCCCTAGGGCTAAAAACTATCCAAAAAAACCTGATATAATAGTTTTTTCAAAAATAAAGCTGGTAGCATATTTTTATTTGATGATGAAATTTAGCCATTTGTGTTTATGTTATGTAAAAATACATGGGGAACAACAATCACCATGCCACAAGTCTTTATCTTGTGCCAATAACTTCCCTAGGGCTAAAAACTATCCAAAAAAACCTGATATAATAGTTTTTTCAAAAATAAAGCTGGTAGCATATTTTTATTTGATGATGAAATTTAGCCATTAGTGTTTATGTTATGTAAAAATACATGGGGAACAACAATCACCATGCCACAAGTCTTTATCTTGTGCCAATAACTTCCCTAGGGCTAAAAACTATCCAAAAAAACCTGATATAATAGTTTTTTCAAAAATAAAGCTGGTAGCATATTTTTATTTGATGATGAAATTTAGCCATTAGTGTTTATGTTATGTAAAAATACATGGGGAACAACAATCACCATGCCACAAGTCTTTATCTTGTGCCAATAACTTCCCTAGGGCCAAAAACTGCCCAAAAAAAACCTGATATAATAGTTTTTTCAAAAATAAAGCTGGTAGCATATTTTTATTTGATGATGAAATTTAGCCATTAGTGTTTATGTTATGTAAAAATACATGGGGAACAACAATCACCATGCCACAAGTGTTTATCTTGTGCCAATAACTTCCCTAGGGCTAAAAACTATCCAAAAAAACCTGATATAATAGTTTTTTCAAAAATAAAGCTGGTAGCATATTTTTATTTGATGATGAAATTTAGCCATTAGTGTTTATGTTATGTAAAAATACATGGGGAACAACAATCACCATGCCACAAGTCTTTATCTTGTGCCAATAACTTCCCTAGGGCTAAAAACTATCCAAAAAAACCTGATATAATAGTTTTTTCAAAAATAAAGCTGGTAGCATATTTTTATTTGATGATGAAATTTAGCCATTAGTGTTTATGTTATGTAAAAATACATGGGGAACAACAATCACCATGCCACAAGTCTTTATCTTGTGCCAATAACTTCCCTAGGGCTAAAAACTATCCAAAAAAACCTGATATAATAGTTTTTTCAAAAATAAAGCTGGTAGCATATTTTTATTTGATGATGAAATTTAGCCATTAGTGTTTATGTTATGTAAAAATACATGGGGAACAACAATCACCATGCCACAAGTCTTTATCTTGTGCCAATAACTTCCCTAGGGCTAAAAACTATCCAAAAAAACCTGATATAATAGTTTTTTCAAAAATAAAGCTGGTAGCATATTTTTATTTGATGATGAAATTTAGCCATTTGTGTTTATGTTATGTAAAAATACATGGGGAACAACAATCACCATGCCACAAGTCTTTATCTTGTGCCAATAACTTCCCTAGGGCTAAAAACTATCCAAAAAAAACCTGATATAATAGTTTTTTCAAAAATAAAGCTGGTAGCATATTTTTATTTGATGATGAAATTTAGCCATTAGTGTTTATGTTATGTAAAAATACATGGGGAACAACAATCACCATGCCACAAGTCTTTATCTTGTGCCAATAACTTCCCTAGGGCTAAAAACTATCCAAAAAAACCTGATATAATAGTTTTTTCAAAAATAAAGCTGGTAGCATATTTTTATTTGATGATGAAATTTAGCCATTAGTGTTTATGTTATGTAAAAATACATGGGGAACAACAATCACCATGCCACAAGTCTTTATCTTGTGCCAATAACTTCCCTAGGGCCAAAAACTGCCCAAAAAAACCTGATATAATAGTTTTTTCAAAAATAAAGCTGGTAGCATATTTTTATTTGATGATGAAATTTAGCCATTAGTGTTTATGTTATGTAAAATTACATGGGGAACAACAATCACCATGCCACAAGTCTTTATCTTGTGCCAATAACTTCCCTAGGGCCAAAAACTGTCCAAAAAAACCTGATATAATAGTTTTTTCAAAAATAAAGCTGGTAGCATATTTTTATTTGATGATCAAATTTATCCGTTAGTGTTTATGTTTGTTTTTTTTAAATTACTCTTTCTGGAAAAATTGAGCCTTGTTTTGGAGGTAATGAACAAGTGAAACATGTAATAAAGATTTTTGTTAGACTTGGCCTGGACATAGTTGATTGATTCAGTTGGGGACGTTAATTTGCGTTGTTCTTTTGCATTTTTCTCATTCAGTCCCTATTGTTGTCTAAAAACGGCATAAAAAACAATTATTTTTATTTTATGCAAAAGATGGGTTCATTTTTGAATATTTTTATTGTTTTTTTAAAAATATCAAGGTTTTACTCATGTATAACTTTAGAATATTTTTCTTGTTATTGTGTTTACGGGATCCAATGTAATGCTTATTGTTGCACAACATGTTCACTTTACAGGGTCTTTTATAATTTATTTTGAAAGTTTTTACTTTAACAAATAAAATTTATTGAAATTTTCAAGGCTGGTTTCTTTCTGGAACATTGATAAATAAATTTATTTTACAATGTTTAAAATTTTAAGCACCATAGTTCAGACATTTCTTACAAAACATTATATGTTTTTTATTTGGATTTTTATTTTGGGTACTCGGCATACCGTATGCCATGTTTCTCAATTTGCACAAAAAAGATTAAACTTTACATACGGATCACTGAAGTTTTTAAAAATGCAATTTCGCTGTCTTGATGAAAACGATCGACGTTGTCCAGAATAATCTCCAACACAAGTCCATAAAATCTTTTACGAGGAACAAAATCTTGTAATTCCAAGTTTTATTTTTTTTAATTTTTGCGTTCAGCAATGATCAATGTTTACTGGGTTGCGTAATTTCTTAAAAAGGTCAATCGAAAAAAATCGAAGTTTTTGTTCTTTTTGTTATTTGCCATAGATCGTTGTCATTTTTGTGGCAGAAAAGCAAAAGAAAGAAATCATTTTTTGTTTTTTTTTTTGTGTTGCAAAAGACGGGTTCGTTTTTGAATATTTTAAAAATTCATTTAACAAAATGTGGAGTTTAGTGTTGAATTTTATGCCGTTTTTCTTTTTAATGTAATGATGATTAAATCGTATCTATAAAGAATGGAAAAAATCCGAATCCCATTAAATAATAATAGTTGTTGTGAAAGTTTTTATTTTAACAATTAAAAATTTATAAAAGTCTAAAATATTGTCATTGAAGAGCATTTAATAACAAATTTTTGTTATGGTTTTAATTTATATATACTGTCGTTGAAGTTTAAACATTTGTAATACATATTTTTCGCATTTTTTGTTATTAGATTGATGCCCTTAAAAAAATAAAAACCTCGGTCAATTTAATAGCATACATGTAGCTCGGCCTGGAAATAAATTTTTTTGGTACGTTTGATACTTTTTTTATGGGGAAACATGACCAAAAAGCGCAAACCAAGTTACATTTTCTTTATACTTTTATGCAATTTTTAATGCAATGTTTTGGTGATTGCATTTGTGTGTCTGTGTATGATTTTTAAAAGTCAGAAAAAAAAATCAATGCTTATGCATTCTGCTATTTGTCATCGTTTTTTTGTCAGTTAAAAGACAGCAAAAAACGAAAGAAAAAGGATCATTTTTTGTTTTATTGATTCATTTTATATTTTCGATTTGGCTTGAGTGTACAGATGTTTAACAGCAGGGTAAAGTACAGATAGGAAACTGGGGCTTTTTAGTTTCGCAAAAAATGTGCTCCTTTTTGAATATTTTATATAATTGAAAAAAATCAAAATTTGACTCATTTTTTATTGCTGTGATTAAAAAGTATCAAAGTAATGAAAATAGTTTATCATAAAGATGTCCTGCAGCTGCAGGATATCTTTTATTACTAACTATGGATCATTAATAATTTTTTTTAAAGTTTTTTTTAACAATTTGATTTAATTAATGATGTGGATCATGTAAAGCATTAAAGAAAAAATCTATTATTCAGTACACATCACACATTCTACCATCTTAACATAAAGTGATGATTCGTTTATTGGTTGGTAAAAAAAATTTGCATAATACTCATAATTTTTATCCTCAATAAGTCCAGAGAGGTTTGACATAACTCGGGTCTAAATATCTCTTTCCTAAAAAAGCTCGGGTTTGTTAGAAGTTTGAACATTGAAAAGACACGAAAAGAAGAAAAAATCATTTTTTAAAAATTTGCATACTGATCCCCTAAATAGATAAACTCTCCGTAGACATCTCCAACTTCTGATGGAGTTGAAGCATCATCTTTTGCCCATATACTCGTCTGGTATAAGGAATTATTGTGGCAAAAAATTAGCTGCAGAATCCTAATACTGTGACTTTACGACGGACTTAAAGTTACTGTGATATTAAGGTAATAACAAACCATGAACGAATAAATACATAACGGCATTGCATTTTTGGATGCCGCAAAATACTCAGACTTGTGTAATTCATATTCTTTAATACCTAAAAAGCCTCAAAGCTATTAAAATTATGTAGTGGATAGATATTTATGGTGGGGTAGCTTTATGTAATCCGGGATCGTGTGTTCCTAGCCAATCATATGAAGGGGAGCCTTTATTGTATGGTTAACATGGAAGGAAGAGAAAGAGGGAAGAATTGGGAAAAAAAGATAATTGCGTTTTTGGGTGTGTGAGATTTTCTAAGGTCAAAGAAAAAAATAAAGTGTATACTTTTTGCCATTTGCCATCGATTTTTGTCATTTTTGGGACAGGAAAATAAAAGAAAAAGGATCATTTTTCGTTTTTTTTTGTGTTTCGTTTTTGAATATTTTATGAATATTTTGAATATAAAAGTTTGGAGTTTCATTTATGCGGTATTTTGTATGATGTTTCTTTGAAATGTTGTGATTAAAAGGCGCTTAAAAAAGTTAAAATTAACCATTAAATAATATTTGTTGAAATAGTTTTTATTTTTATAGTTAAAGTTTTAAATGTTGGGGTCTTTGAAGAGCAATAAAAAACAAATGTCATTATATGTCAAAATTACATGTGGTTTAAAATTTTGATCTCTGAAGTTGAAACGTTTAAAACAACAAACTTTCATGAGGAACTTTTAGTTGTTTTGATTTTAATGATTTGATTAAATCGTTTCTGGGTGTTGAATAACGAATATTCCGTTTGCCAACAATGTCATTTAAAATTTATTTTGAAAATTCTTATTTGTAGAAATTAAACTTATAATATCGTTTTTTATGTTTCGTTTCGCGGCATAAAGAAATTTTTAAAGGAACAAAATCGTAAATTAATGTAATGGTTGTGTATGTCTCTGTTCGCTTTTGGATGTTTTATACATTTTTTCAAACATTCATCAAAGTTTCACTCATGTGAAACTTAAAATATATTTTTCTTATTATTGTGATTACGAGATGCGAGATAACGAGGGTCGCTTATGGTCGCAGAATGCACATGCCGTCACAACCGATAATAATTTATGTTGAAAAATTTTGTATGAACAAATAAAAATTATTTAAGTTTTTTAATGGTTCGTTTCAATGTAAAACATTGAAAAATCAATCAACAAAATTCCGACATTTGTTCCAAGGATTTTTTTTGTTTTGCATCATAACCTTCTGTATACCATATTTCTCAAATTGCACCGAAAAGAAAACACATGTACTTTTCATATGAATCAACAAATTTAAAAATGTGTAATTTAGCTTTCATAGTTGAATCGAATAGACTCTATCCAGGCTATCCAACTCCAACTCCAGTTCATCTAAAAAATGTTTACGAGAAATAAAATATTGTAGTTCCACCAAGGGAAAGTATCAACATGTAACACAGCTTTTAGAACAAGACCTAACCTTTGAGATTGCCCCAGGGTAGTTATACATAACCCCCAAAAAATATTTCCGGTCAATGCCTTTTTCTTATGCAAATTTATGATAATTGTTTCCAGGAAAAACACCAACATAAGTCTATAAAAGAGTTTACGATAGTTACAAGTTTAATCTTCTTTTCATTTTTATGCTTACCATGATTTTTGATTGTGCTTGTGTGATTTCATAAGACCAAAAAAAATTCTTTGTTTATGTTTTCTGCTATTTTTCATCGTTTTTTGTCATCAATTTGAAAGAAAAAGGATCATTTTTTGTTTCTCTATGTTGCAAAAAATGTGTTTGTTTTTGAATATTTTATAAATTTCTTTAAAAACAATGAATGTTTCACTCATGTGAAATCTTATATTAATTCTTTTCAATAATTGAAAAGCCATCTTAGAACTATAAAATTGATTTCGATATCTCAAATGCATTAAATAATATTTGTTTTAAAAGTTTTACTTCAACTATAAAATTTATTAAAAGCGCATTCAGCAGCTACATTTTTACTTTTTCATTTGCAAAATTTTTAATGCAATGTTTTGATGATTTTATGTGTGTATGTGTGTCGGTGTGATTTTTTAAGGCCAAAAGAAAAAATTGATGCTGATGCTTTCTGCTATTCGTCATCGTTTTTTTTTTGTCAGGACAGCAAATAACGAAAGAAAAAGGATCATTTTTCGTTTTGTTGATTCATTTAATTTTTTCGACGCAGCTTGAGGGTATTTCTGGTGCTCATCAGCAAGACAAAGCACACATAAAAAACAGAAGCTCGTAATTTTTTTGCTAAAAATGTGCTCCTTTTTGAATATTTTATATAATTGAAAACGAAATCAAAATTCAACTCATTTTTTATTGCTGTGATTAAAAAGTATCAAAGTAATGAAAATAGTTTATCATAAAGATGTCCTGCAGCTGCAGGATATCTTTTATTACTAACTATGGATCATTAATAATTTTTTTAAAGTTTTTTTTAACAATTTGATTTATTTAATGATGTGATCATGTAAAGCATAAAAGAAATAATCTATTATTCAGTACACATCACACGTATTACCATCCTAACAAAAAAAGTGATGGTTCGTTTATTGGTTGATATAAAAAATTTGCATAATATTCATTTTTCTCAACATTTAAAAGTCTTGGATTTATCTTTCTTGCATTTTTCTTCTTTAAGCTTTTAAATGTTCAGTCGATTAAAAAAGATTATTCTTTTTATTAAATTTATCGCGTAGTTTAAATTTTACTTTTATTTCTTTCGCGTCAACCTTTTTAATTTTTATCTTATCTATTTTGTTTAATTACCCAAAGTTTGAGGTGCCGCTTATAAAGTACATATTTGCATATATTTCGTCTAATCAATCACTAGACACAAGCCCTATTACAAACATATTTTATTTATTCAAATTATTTTACATGATTCGTTTATTGGTTGGTATAAAAAATTTGCATAATATTATATAACCCTCATCCTCAAAAAGCCCAGAGGGGTTTGACATAACTCGGGTCTAAATATCTCTTTCCTAAAAAAACTCGGGTTTGTTAGAAGCTTGAAGATTGAAAAGACACAAAAAGAAGAAAAAAACATTTTTTTAAAATTTGCATAATGATCCCCTAAAAAGATAAAGACCCAAAAACGCCTGCTATCATAATCCCAGTGAAAAACTGACCAAAAATAAATTCAACGTTTTTGTGCTTGCATTTGTGTGACTGTGTGTCATTTTTAAAGGTCAGAAAGAAAAAATCAATGTTTATGTTTTCTGCTATTTCTCATCTTTCTTTGACAATTTCTTCGAAGAAAAACGAAAGAAAAACAATCGTTTTTTGTTTTTTTGTGTTGCAAAAATAGATTCATTTTTGAATATTTTATATATATTTTTTAAACAAAAATCAAAGTTTCACTCTTGTGAAATTTTTAACTATTTATTGTGGTTAAAAATTACCATGGTATTGAATATTAACTTTTATGAAAAACAGAAACTGATATCATTTGCATAAATAATATTTTTATGAAAGTTTTTATTTCAACATAAAAATTTGTTAAAGTCTAAAATGTTATGGCATTGAAGAGGATTGAAAAAAAAATTTGTTGAACAAATTAGACATGCTTTAAATTTATACATTAAATAAATCACAAAAAAAAGTCTTGGATTTTTTCGGGTTCAGCTGGGTCCTGGATTAGTCAAAACATTTTTTGGAACATTTAATACTTTCAAAAATGCTTATTTTGAGTGAAAACTGTTTTCCATCAACAGAGATTTTTGGAGAAACAAAATCTAAAAGCGCTAAGTTCCAAGTATCATTTTTTTGTCAAAATAAATAACTAATTATTGATATTCTATTTTTAAAACAGCAAGAAAAACAATACTTTTTACACAATAGAAGAAAAACTAAAATGCTTAATATTTTTTGGATTATTTTGATAAAATTTAAGATGTTCATTTTTTACACAATAAATTTTTTCCGTCTTCATAAATTTTAGGCAAAACAAAAAACAAAGACAACTTTCTTTTCATATTTATATTATATATTATATTTAATATTCAAAATTGCAAGAAATAAAAAATTATTTAATATGTTAACATTGAATGGTATATTTCGATACCATTTAACTAAAAAATCAAAATTTTAAGATGTTCATTTTTTACACAATAAATATTTTCCATCTGAAGAAATTTTAGGAAAAACAAAAAACAAAGGACAACTTTCTCTTCATATTTGGTAAATTTTTTTTTCATTGTTTGTCTGTCTAATTTTTTAAGGTCAAAAAATGTGTGCGTGCTTTTCTTTTTCGTCATTTGCCATCGATTTTGTCAGTTTTGAGGCAGCAAAATGGAAAATGAAAAAAAATCATTTTCATTTATGTTTTTCCAAAAAAGGGTTCGTTTTTGAATATTTTATAATTTTTTTCAAAATAATAGAATTTCACTGAAGTGGAATTTTAGAAAATAATTTGAAAATATTAAAGTAAATTTTTTTTGCAAATTCTCTGCTCTTTAAAGTGCAAAAATTGGACGAGTATGAAGCAGTATATTATCAGATAATGTTTTTTGCTTTGTCTTTCACATGTTTTGGATTCCCTCTGCAAGTCCGCATCCTAACCTTTCCATCTTTTTTTCCCTCTTTTTCACACAAGATAATTAAATTTTTTTGTTATATCCAAATTTTTTCTGTCTTCTTTATTTTATTAATCTCAATGAAGGTTATTACGATGAACAGAATTACAAAGAAAATTTTTCTGTGCCTTATGAAAGATTTTTGCAAAATTATGCAAACTTTGCGATTTGGAAGCATCTGGAGTGAATGAACCTACCGTAACCTTTTCATGAAGTTTAAAAATGTTGTAAAACCATTTATATGTCTCTATTTCACATTATTTCATTAAATAATTATTAAATGAAATTTTTGGTATGATTTTTGAGGTGATTAGGGTGCTACAGAAAAAAAGTTTTCTTCAAAATCTTTACCTGCAGTACCTCATCATTGAAAATTCCACAAAAATTCCCAAAAAATCCAAAATCCTTGAATTCCATAAGAACAATGTTTTGGCTACCCAGGGAGGTCAAAACCATTCTTCAAACTGCCTAATTTGATTTAATGGAGCTAATTTCACATGAATATCGAAATCTCGGATATCACCACGAAAATCCTCCAGAATTCTATGAAAACTCCACATACGGAAAAACCGAGCATAACACCTTTCGACTAAAATGTTAGGCTTACTCCATGCCAAATTTCAGAATTTTTGAAGCCCCCCAATTAAATATGCCGAAGAAAAAAACCAAACGACAAAACTTTTGGAACGACCTGATAATAAGCATTTACGGGTTTAGCTGGGCCCAGACTTTATCAAAACATTTTTTGGAACATTTATACTT
Source organism: Panagrolaimus sp. LJ2414 (assembly GCA_024447195.1). Taxonomy (NCBI): domain Eukaryota; kingdom Metazoa; phylum Nematoda; class Chromadorea; order Rhabditida; family Panagrolaimidae; genus Panagrolaimus; species Panagrolaimus sp. LJ2414. The sequence continues at coordinate 6,321 of JAMRXY010000242.1, read as the reverse complement.
TAAAGATGCTTATTTTGATTGAAAAATGTTTTTAATCAACAGAAATTTTTGGAGAAACAAAATCTAAAAACGCAAAGTCCCAAATATCATTTTCTTTTGACCCATCGTGTTTTTTTACGTGTATTATATAATCAACTAAGTTCTAAAATTACTAATTTTTTAATTAAACTATTGTTAGGGCATGTAAATAAATAATTAATAAATTATAGATACATTCGAACCTCGATTTTACGCGATCCAAGGGACCTAATAAAAATCGCGTAAAATCGAGGTCCGCGTAAGATCGAGATCCGATTTGTATGGGCTTCATGTTGAAGGGACCACGAAAAAGGAGCGTAAGATCGAGGTTCGACTTTATCATATTTTTTAAAACTTCAAAAAAAAACAATACTTTTTACACAATAGAAGAAAAACTAAAATGCTTAACATTTTTTGGTTTATTTTAATAAAAATTTAAGATGTTCATTTTTACAGAACTAATTTTTTTCCATCTTCATAAATTTTAGGCAAAACAAAAAACAAAGACAACTTTCTTTTCATATTTATTATTATATATTAGATTAAATATTCAAAATTGCAAGAAATAAAAAATTATTTAATTTGTTAACGTTTTTTGGCATATTTCGATACCATTTAACTAAAAAACAAAATTTCAAGATGTTCATTTTTTTACACAATAAATATATTCCATCTGAAGAAATTTTAGGAAAACAAAAAAACAAAGGACAACTTTCTTTTCATATTTGGTAAATATTTTTCATTGTTTGTCTGTCTAATTTTGTAAGGTCAAAAAATGTGTGCGTGCTTTTCTTTTTCGTCATTTGCCATCGATCTTGTTAGTTTTGGGGCAGCAAAATGGAAAATGAAAAAAATCATTTTCATTTATATTTTTCCATATTGGTCTGTTTTTGAATATTTTATAATTTCTTTAAAAAAAAATTAGAATTTCACTGATGTGAAGTTCTAGAAAATAATTTAAAATTATTAAAGTTAACTTAAACGTTTTCAAACAAATTCTCTGCTTTTTAAAAAGCAAAAACTAGACGAGTATGAAGCAGTATATTATCAGATAATGTTTTTTGCTTTGTCTTTCACATGTTTTGGATTCCCTCTGCAAGTCCGCATCCTAACCTTTCCATCTTTTTTTTCCTCTTTTACACACAAGTTTATTAATTTTTTTGTTATATCTTAATTTTTTCTGTCTTCTTCATTTTATTAATCTCAATGAAGGTTATTACGATGAACAGAATTACAAAGAAAATTTTTCTGTGCTTTATGAAAGATTCTTGCAAAATTATGCAAATTTGGCGATTTGGAGGCATCTGGAGTGAATGAACCTACCGTAACCTTTTCATGATGTTTAAAAGTGTTGTAAAACCATTTTTATGTCTCTATTTCACATTATTTCATTACATAATTATTAAATTAAATTTTTGGTATGATTTTTGAGGTGATTAGGGTGCTACAGAAAAAAAGTTTTCTTCAAAATCTTTACTTGCACTACCTCAACATTGAAAATCCACGAAAATTCCTAAAAATTCCAAAATCCTTAATTCCATAAGAACAATGTCTTGGCTACCCAGGGAGGCCAAAATGGTACTTCAAACTGCCAAATTTGATATTTAATGGAGCTTATTCCACATGAATTTCGAAATCTCGGATATCACCACGAAAATCCTCCAGAATTTTATGAAAACTCCAGATACGGAAAAACCGAGTATAACACCTTTCGACTAAAATGTTAGGCTTACTCCATGCCTGTATTTGTTTACTGTATTTTTACAATGGAACAAACAAAGATTCAGAATCCTACGGAATCTGATTCTTCTTTTTTAATTTCACTTCTCTCATCCATTAATGTGATCATAAGCTTTTTTTTCTGTTTTTACAGAATTCGTTTAGCTTATCTCAATCGTTCAAAAAAAAGTTTTAAAGAAAACCTAGCACACGATAAACAAAGGCCATTACACTTACACACACTTCAACACACCGTGTGCAATTTTCAATGGAGTATTTTGGTAATTCCATTTGTGCGTTATCTTTTCTGATCAAAGGAGAGAAATCAGTGCTTATCTTTTTCTGTCATTGGCGAATTTTATCGTTTTTGGGAACAACAAAACCCCAACTTGGGTTCATCTAAAAATGTTTACGAGAAATAAAACTATTGTAGTTCCAACAAGGGAAGGCATCAATCTGGCCCGTGGCTTTATGAATGAACATGATCAATCCCATTAGATATCCATTTGACAGTTATGCATAACCTCAAAATAATTCTCGTGAATGGCCTTTTATTATGCAAATTTATGGAATTGAAGTTTGAAAAATGAGTGTGAAACAAGGGTTTTTGAAAAATCGTTGACACGAGGGACGTAGATTTTTCAAACTTCAATTCTATAAATTTGCATAATAACATATTTTTTTTAGGGTTATACATAACTAGGGTTATTTAGTGGGATAAGTCTTGTTCAAAAAAAGCGGCAGGCCAGATTGATGCCTTCCCTAGCAAGTTTTATTTTCTTCTCGTTTTTGCGCTTCCCGATGGTTTTGATTGTGCATGTACGTGATTTCATAAGGCCGAAAGAAAAAAATCTTTGTTTATGCTTTCTGCTATTTGTCATCATTTTTTGTCAATTAAAAGACATCAAATCGAAAGAAAAAGGATTATTTTTTTGTTTCTTTGTGTTGCAAAAAAGTGTTTGTTGTTGAATGTTTTATATATTTTTATAAAAAAATTTACGTATCACTTATGTGAAATCTTATATTGAGTCTCTCTCACACCTATGCCGGCATTTTATTTTTTTTAAAAATGAATTTAGCCGACATTTTATTCGCGTCGAAACTTTTTTTCCCCTGTAAAAATGAAATGCCGGCATTGCTCCAGTTTTTTTTTAAAAGAAAGAAAAATGTTGGTTGTCATCTAACAACTAATAAATGTATTAGACATGTTAAATCCATGAAATAATATTTGATTTATAAGTTTTTATTATAATAATATAATTTATTAAAATCTTTAATGTTGGGGTCATTTTACAGATCATTTAAAATTTTTTTATCAAAGCCATCAAAGTTTAAAAACATTTGTAATAAATATTTTTTTTTATTTTTTGGTAATTTGATTAATAAAAAAAAGGTTAAAGAACCCCATAATCAGACCAGAGGTCGTGGGGGGCCGATGGTAAAATGCTCTTTTAGAGGGCATTTAACCATCAAAATGCCCTCTAAAAGAAAAAAATATAAATACAGGGTCTAAAAATAAATGACTTACCCTCTCGTATCCAGAAATACCGTTCCAGACCTTGAAACATCCATCAGAAGATAAAAATATCACCACAGAATTATAATTTATAAAGCTTATACATGAAATAAAACAATACATGAAATAAGCTCGCTACCGTATATTTAAACGTTTTCTGGAATGTTCTTTTTTGGGCCAAAAAGTTCTACCTCGTTTTTTGCTGTGGTTTTATGTTTGTTATATTTTCTCCTCATTTTTTCATCTTCCATTTTCAATGCATTGAAAATTCTACCATTTCTTAACTTTTGAAATTCGCGCTTTTTGATACAGTATTTGAAATTTTGAAATTAGCGCCTTTCTCAACCGTATTATTTAAGCATCTTTCTGGAATGTTCTTTTTTGGGCCAAAAAGTTCTACCTCGTTTTTTTGCTGTGGTTTTATGTTTGTTATATTTTCTCCTCATTTTTTCATCTTCCATTTTCAATGCATTGAAAATTCTACCATTTCCAAACTTTTGAAATTTGCGCCTTTCGCTGCAGTATTTTAATAGGTCATTTAATCTTCATTTTTAGATTTATAATATTTTGTTTATCTTTTTACTGTAATGGCTCAAGCATTTGTTGATCAACAAATATCAAAGTAAGTTTCAAGTATGTTTTATATATTTATATATATATATGAACTTTTTCAGTTGCATTGTTTCGGATTTATAGGGTTTCAAAGGGTTGAGCCCATATGATAAGCTTCATGAATATGGAAGAAGGTTGGGTGCTGTGGTTCAACGCCAATCAATTGATGTTTATTTATGTCAAGGTGATCCACGTGTCCGAGACGTCAATGAAGAAAGAGTAGAAGAATTCAAAGAAGCATTATTACTTGATAAAGAAGATACGTTAAGAAAATTTGCATCATCGTCGTAGATTGTATATTATATTGATGGCATTTTTTATATCACAGATGGTAATCATCGCTTCAGAGCGATTATCAAATATAATGCAACTTCAACTGAAAAAATTTCAACTCTTGATGCCGTTGTATTCATCAATTACAAACTTTGCCCAGTTGATATTTTGTACACAGCTTCTGTAGCACATCAAACCGAAGAGCAAATTTTGTGGGACGTTTTGGCATTCGTTTTTTAAAATTCTCTCGACAAAAAATGTTGATTCCTCGAGGAGAAACATTTTGCCAAGCGTTCCACAAAATTTTGCTTTCTCTTTGCAAAAAATTTCATGTGGTAGCTGAACAGAATGCCCAAGTAAAATTGATAATGTCCAAACCAGAAGTAGTGAGTTCTATTCCATTTACAATCAAAATGATAAATTTTTTCAGATGAAAGCTGTAAGGATTCTTGTCAAAAATTCAAAGTTTAAGCTTCCAATTGTGTGATGAAATCGTCAGATCTGAAAATGATTCTCTTGAAAAAGACAATAATCCTGATGGTGATAATCTTGGTACTGAAATTTCTGTCGAAAAAAATGACCAACTCAATGACGGCCCTACTGAAGTTAAAGCAGTCACACATGACGCTGTCGATAACTCTCATAATGAAATTCGACAAGAAGAAATCAATGAAAGCCGAGATCAACCTCTATGTGGTGATGAAGTTGCTCAAATTGAAGAACAAACAACTTATGGTGATTGCTCTACGTTTGCGGCTTAAATTACGGAACAGGATGCCATTGTTTTACTTGATGAACCCACTGAATCCATGCATCGTAAACGAACACTTTCTGAAACAAAAGAAAAGGAACATGCTGTAGATGAACGATACAGAAGATCAAGAAGTGTATCATTTTTTGGTATCACATTCGACAACCCATTTTTTTTAAGTGACAATTCAGCTGATGAAACTGATGATGTACCGCGAAAGCGAAAATCAACGGAAAGCGAGTTAAATGCGAAGAAAAAACGTCGCACTTGTTGATGTTCCGTCTTATTTTAATATTTTGTTTTTATAGTTGTCGATTATTTTATAGTTTATCGTTTATTTCTAATAAATAAAAGTTTTTTTCGAATTTTAAATTTTTGGAATTCCTGCGTTTTGATACAGTATTTGAAATTTTGAAATTCGCGCATTTCTTTATCGTAGTATTTTAAAATTTTCTGGAATGTTCTTTTTAGGGCCAAAAAGTTCTACCTCGTTTTTTGCTGTGATTTTATGTTTGTTTTATTTTCTCCTCCTTTTTTCATCTTCCATTTTCAATGCATTGAAAATTCTACCATTTCCTAACTTTTGAAATTCCCGCTTTTTGCTACCGTATTTGAAATTTTGAAATTCGGGCCTTTTGCTACCGTATTTGAAATTTTGAAATTCGCGCCTTTCTTTATCGTAGTATTTTAAAATTTTCTGGAATGTTCTTTTTTGGGCCAAAAAGTTCTACCACGTTTTTTGCTGTGATTTTATGTGTGTTTTATTTTATGCCGAGTAAATGCCTTGGGCATTTACTCGGCATAGTTAGGCCTGTTGCCCAACGCCAAATTCAAACATTTTTTGATACATTTGACATTTTTTAGGATGTTTATTTTTAAATAACCGATCATTTCCAATTTTACAAATTTTATGAGCAACAAAATCTAAAAGCACATTCCAAGATACTTTTTCATTTTTTCATTCGTGAAATTTTAAATGCAAGGTTTTGATGGTTTTGTGTGTCTGCTGGGTGTGATTTTTTTAGGCCAAAAGAAAAACCAATATTTATGCTTTGTGCTATTTGTCATCGTTGTTTGTCAGTTTAAGGACAACAGAATGTAAAAAAGAAGGATCATTTTTCGTTTTATTGATTCATTTTAATTTTTTTGACGCTGCTCGATTGATTCATTTTTTTTGACCCGGAGCTTGTCAGCAGGACAAAGCACACATAAAAAACTAGAGCTCGTAATTTTGCAAAAAATGTGCTCCTTTTTGAATATTTTATAAAACTAAAAAAAAATCAAAATTTATACTATTTTTGTTTTACTGTGACTAAAACGTACCATATTAATGAACATTCATTATTATAAAGAAATTCAGCCGGTGGTTGGTACATTAAAAAATTTTTGAAAACTTTTTATCTTAACAATTAAAATTTATTCAATTTTGAAG
>JAMRXY010000241.1:0-48657 GCA_024447195.1 Panagrolaimus sp. LJ2414 | reverse complement strand
AGATCCTCGAAAAAAGTTTAGGTCTTCGATTGGGCTGAAAATTTGTGGAAATAAACTTTAGCCTCATACAAACCTACTGTGAAAATTTGAGGTTCTGGAACCTAAAATTTTTATGTTTTTCACGCGTTTAAAACCCATACATGTTAAAATTTACACCCTGTACTATAAACTCATAAAATGTTTCATTGTTTTTGATTAATTTGAAAGTTGATACTCTTTATTTAAGAAGAAACCCAAACAACACAAATTTTCAGACAAAAAACATATGATTTCTTCTTTTTTTTTGTTTCTCTCTCCAAAACAAAACATCAAAGAACGTATTTTGAAAGCGAAGAAAGAAAAAAAGGAGAAAAAATAGGGCAGGTCTTTCGTGTTTTCGTCTATTTTTGTTTGTTGTTATTTTTTTATTTATTTCTGCTGCTTAAAAAATATAAAACCTTGGGTTTTTTCATGTTTTTTGTAGATTGCGACTTGATCAAAACATTTATATTTTTGTTTCACATTTTATTCAAAATTATTTTCTTGGGTTTCTAGTTTAAAGAATTGCCCTTATTTTAATCGTCAAATTTAAGTGTTCATTTAGGGATGGATAATTTTACCACAAAAACTTCTTTCAACGCATTCTAATATCCACAGGCAATAACGTCAGGAGCATTTTTTTCTGGAAATGGCAAAAACTATTTTTTTTGCCAAAACCGACTGGAGCACGCCTTTGATCTTGCGCCGATTTCGGTAAAAGATCAAAAGATTTTAGATGATTTCAAAGGAGGCCAAATGCTCTGGGTATCTTACCCAACTGACGTCTCTGTCTATGTTAAAAAATATGTGATTACAGTATTTAAGGGTCCAAAATATGAATCATTTTTTTCTATTAACACTTTTCTTCTTTTTTTCAATTTTTTGTTTGTTTCCCAATCAGTTTTGTGCTTTTACTTTTTTTTAGTAACTCGTATTCAAAATCTGAAATTGCAGTCAAAATGCTCTGTCTTTGATCTTTTAAAGGCTATTGGTAAAACGCGAACCGCCACGAACGGCGAACCACGAACCAAGTTCGCGGTTCGTGGTCGGTTTTTTCACGAACCATGAACTTTAAAAAATTTTAAATTTAAGGAAAAATTTTTGAATTAAGAATATTCATTTATTGTTTTTAGTTCACTGGTTTTTTTTTCAAAAAAATATTATTTATAAAATGTGATTAATTATTAGTACATCAAGAATATCGAATTGTTACCTCAATGTATCACACACTTTACTCTTTAAGTAGTTTTTAACAAATTTAGGTTTTTACAGTGTATTTAGTCTTAAACCCAAGAGCAAAGTGAGGGCTTACACATACTAAATAAGGCACTGGCTCGAATGGAACGAGGGCTACATATATTTTACCCCATTAGTCTATGAATTTAATATTTTAGTATATTAGAATCAAACTGAAATATTAAATAATTAATTTTTTGTTTTTACAATATCATTAAAAATATTAATTATTTTTATTCCGGAATTAATTTGATGTAAAAACCTAATATTCTATAAACCATAATGTTTTTAAAAAACGAACCGGTTCGTGAAAAAACCGACCACGAACCGCGAACTTGGTTCGTGGTTCGTGGCGGTTCGCGTTTTACCAATAGCCTCTTTTAAAAAACATGTCCTCGATTCTGATTCCGGCCACGGTTTTACCCCAACATTGTTCCTAATTAGTACTAGTGCTCTCAACAACTGGAAGTTTCACTCCAGTTAACTGGACTACCATAAGAAATTGTTTAATAAACTGCTTTTTCGGTGCTGAAAACTAACTTTTTACTTATAAAAAATATTCGCTTAACTATTTTATCAAAAATTAAGCATCAAACGAAAACTTTGTAAAAAAATTTTGTGTGGCAGTCCAGTTAACTGGACTGAAAATTCCAGTTGTTGAGAGCACTAATTTAGTACCTCAAAAACGTTACAAGTTTTAATCAATTTTTTTTCTGAAATTGTCTCTTCTCATCCTTAGTGCAAGTAAATTTAGCTATTTTTTTTGTGCCAAAATAAGGTTTTTTAAACAATTTTTCTTTCCTTTTGAAAATTTTTTATTTTCGAGATTGATTTTTTCAATTTTATTTTTCAAATTGATCGTTTTTCGCTTATTTCATACTGTAACATTTAATGATTACAGTATTTTCAGATATAAAATCTAAAAATCATGAGTGCCTGGTTAGAAAGAACCTCCGAAAAGTTGATTGAAGAAAATAATCTTGTTTTTCAAGTTCATGAAAAACAAGAAGCTGAAGCCGCTGCTGCAGAAGAAAAGGCTAAAGCAGAAGCTGACGAAGGATCAGATAAAAAGGATTCAGAAGGCAACAAAAAATCTGAAGAGGATTCTAAAAAGGATTCTGAAGCCGATGCTGATGAAAAATCAGATAAAAAGGATTCAAAAAGCAATGAGAAATCTGAAGAGGATTCTAATAAGGATTCAGAAGCTAAAGAACAACCAAAAGAAGAAGAAGGATCAGATAAATCTGAAAAGAATTCTTCAGAAGAAGGATCAGATGACAGAAACCCCTCAAGCAAAGATGCCCATGGCAATGATAAATCTGAACCCGCACATTCAGGAAAAACTGTTAGCCCAGATGGACCCGCTGAAGAAGATTCTGATGAAGCAGCAAAACAATTTGGAAGTGATGAAAATTCAGATACCGACAAGGATTCTGCTGGCAAAGAAGATTCTTCAAAAAATAACGATGAAGATTAAAATGCCAGCAGCAGCAACACCAATGATGACGATGACAAAAATTAAAAGTTCCACATTTAAAATTCAAGTCTTTCTATCCTTAAAAATTGTATAATACCATGTATATATTTATGCTAATTTTTAAACGTGTTTGAATGAAAAAATATATTCTATTTACGCATTAAATATACTGTAGAGACTGATATGGTATTTGTAAATTACTGTAAATAAATTATAAACTTTACCAGGTTACTGTAATATTTACAGTATAAAAACACAAAGTAAAACTCTTAAATTTTAACAAATTGGTTCATTTTATTTACCTTATTTTTGGCTAAAAGTTATTTATTGACAACTTTCTTTTTTGGCAGTTTTCCAACAAAAAATGGAAGGGACATCAAAAAGCGGCACCCAGAAGAACTTGATGTTGCAATACTAAATTTGTGAACAAATTTTTGCCATTCATTTGATACAATATAATTTTTATAAAATTCTAGTAATTAAAACATTCACGATTGTCAAAAAAGTTATTGATTGGTCTTGGCGATATTACAGTACTGTTCGATTACTGTAACTTTGAAAATACTGTTTTTTTTGAATAAAAATTAATGGAGTTAATTGTGTTGATAAAAATTCTGCTTGACTTGTTCATGAAGTTAAAGAAAAAATTAAATTGCTGCTGGCAAGCTGCAACACAAACTCCCAGGTCATGTTCGTCTTTCAACGCTTATTTTTTTTCAACAACGACGCAAAAAAAGTTTGCTGCTTTAAAAAGCTACCTCTAAAGTTATATTTTTCTCGGCAAAATAATAAAAGTTTATTAAATTTATGCAAATTTCGTGGTTTTACTATTTGTTAAAATTTATAGTTTTTGTTTAGCTTAAAAAATAAAGTTTTAAAATTGTGTGGGTATTTGCGGTAAAAAATAAAGGATAATCAATAATTTGTATTTCCCGCATTTTTTTAAAATCTTATACCGAAATTTTATTATTTTTTAGCGGTGTGAAAAAAAACAAAAGCTTGGAGAAAGATTGGCGGCAGCTTTCGAAAAACTTCGTATTTTTTATCACAACATTTCCCAACCCAAATTTTTCCACATACTTTTTGCGAAATTTCTGTCTCGTGTACTTTGTCCATTTGTCTATGCTCAGTTTACTCCATTCTTCTATTAAATTTTTTTACTTTTTTAGCAATGTTAGCAGCTCAACGCGTATTACCAAAAGCTTTATTATGCCGAAATTTGGGGACTTCTGCTGTTCTTGAACAACAGCAACAACCATCAAAACTTCCACCATCTCCAATGAAGCATGCAACAGATGTTCCAAAAGGAATTGGAAAAACTGGAACACCTTTTACGGCACCAACTTCAAAAGCTGAATACGCGCTTGCTCGAATTGATGATGTTATAAATATGGCTCAACGAACTTCTTTATGGCCTTTAACTTTCGGGCTTGCATGTTGTGCTGTAGAAATGATGCACTTTGCTGCTCCTCGATATGATATGGATCGATATGGTGTTGTATTTCGAGCATCTCCACGTCAAGTATGTTTTACATATTGTATATGTCTTAGTTGTTGTAGTTTCGTTTTGTTACAACAACTGTAGCTTTTAATTGGATTAATAGAAAGCTAAGCTTACTGCAGCTGATGAACATTATCAACTTTTTCTTTCTCGCTTTAACTTTTTTTTAACTGTTTCTATCTAATTATACATCTAATAAGCTTATCTACATTCATTATTTTCTTTTTTAGGCTGATTTAATTTTTGTTGCTGGAACAGTTACGAATAAAATGGCTCCTGCATTACGAAGAATCTATGATCAAATGCCTGAAAATAAATGGGTTATTTCAATGGGATCTTGTGCAAATGGTGGTGGATATTATCATTATGCATATTCAGTTCTTAGAGGATGTGATCGAGTTATTCCTGTTGATATTTATGTACCTGGTTGTCCTCCAACTGCTGAAGCTCTTCTCTATGGCGTTCTACAACTTCAAAAGAAAATTAAGCGTCGTCGAGATGCACAATTATGGTATCGTAAATAGGTCGAAGCTGTTCAACAGACAAATTTAGACACTAATTTTGTAGATAAAAACAAAAGTAAGAATAAAGAGGGTGTTTTTTTATTATTAAAAAATTGTATAATGTCAGAATAAAGTTTTATTTATACTGTTGTTTAATTTGGATTTGTTTTTTATATTGGTTGATATTGCCTACGGGCCTCCAATTTTGAATACCTGACGAAGTGGTTATCTGTGTTTGTATTTTTCATTAATTATCTTTGTTTACATTTTTCATCCTTATTCCATCCTTGACTTTGTGTCTTTTCGGATTCTTTTTTCGGACTAAAATTATATGAGTTTTATTATCGTTGTCTTAATTTCATTACTTCTCGTTCCAAAGTGATACAGTATCTATCTCAAATTAACTTTGAGATGAATATTGTAGTATTATGTATATTTTTCGGTTCCGTAAGCAGCAAAATAATATTATCAAATTCAAGAAAACTGAAGTAATGAAATTATGATTACGATATCATAATCTACGCGTGTAATAGACTAATTTTTTGAACTAAAAATTTCCAAAAAATGGCTTGAGGAATAATATGAACGAAGATATATTGTTGAAAATTTGGTTTTTTTGTTGGGGGCTTTCGCTAAAATTGTTGGCATTGCTCACTGTAATGTCTTTTTCGGAGCATTCCATAATTTAAAGTTGACTCACAAATCTGGCATATATGCTTTTAAAGATCTTTAAAATTTAAAAATAGTGTAAAATTCAACTTTAATGCGGTCATTGGCAATCACATAGATTACATTACTGTAATTGCGGCATCATTTTGTGCATTATTATTAGTAATATTTTTCCGATAGTTTAATATTGAAACTTAACATCTTCATAATGGTTGAAATATACTTTTGATATCTGATTTTGAGAAAGAATTTTTGTTTTGCCAGAAATCGTGTGTTTTTCGTTGTGTCTTCTCTGTTTGAGAAACTTAGTTTAAGATTGAATTTGGGAATTATGTGAGCAATTAAATTTATTCTTTCGGTCGTATGCAGCAGATATTATATGACAGCAAAAGCTGACAAGTCGTTTCCTTGGTCTTCTATCTACGTTGATCTTCCTATTGATGTAAATTAATCTTTTCATATCCTATCATTGACAAAGACTTGAAGAACATGTCTCCATCTCCCCCACAGCTTTTCACACATCCAACAATAACTACCGTTTTGGAAAAAACCACAACTGCCAAAAAATCTGATTTAGAGAAAAGCAGCAGCATTCGCAAAACAAAGCATTTGTTACAAGAACGTCGATCAAATAATAATTTAACTCCTAAAAATTAATATTCCTGGATATGTGTTAATGATATAAAAGAGGATAAATTAATTGTCATTTTTTGTGTAACAAAATACTTTGTAGCACTCTGGTTAAACTAGGCTAACAGTCTATAACCGTAGTTTAAAAACCTTTCCATAGCCTAAATTTTCTGCGTTTTTTGTAAAAAAATATATGCCCATTTTGTGAGTCAACTTGAAAAGGGGTGGGAAAAATGTTATTGAAAAAATAAATCTAGCTATCTCTTTTTTAGGAATATGAATGAGGTTGAATCCTGCTCGGTAAGGTTCTTTTCCACCTGATCGATACGGAAATAATTTTCACAAATATTTTTAAGACATTGGTAACTTCTATGCGAGTTCCACAATTGCAAGCTGTCCTACAATCATTTAATCCACAACATTCAAACGGTCGTAAACAAGAACTCATACAACGAATTTATAACTTATTACGAGATAAAAAAACTTCTGCAAATACTTGTCAAAGAATTCGTGAAATTACTCGTACTCCATCAATTCATCCACAACAATCATCAGCAATGCGGACACCATTCAATCAGCAATATCATCGTCCTCCATATCCAACATATTATGCTGGTGTTATGCGACCGAATGCCGCTCAACAACAACCACCATCATTTTCAAATGCATTTATGCCTGGACAAATGCAATCATCTAATTCTAACTGTCCTGTAGTTATGCCATCTCGAACTGGTGGAAGAGCTGAACGAATGCAAATTACAAGATTACCTTTCTATGATGTCGTTGATGTAAGTATTTTATATTGATTGATTGATAAAAAAAAGTGATGATGATTTATTAATTATGAAACTTTTTTTTCAGGTTGTGTTAAAGATGAGTGAACTGCAAGCTTTACAAGGTCGTACCGGTGATGTTCGATCAGTCTTTCCGTTTACAATTCAACCTGAACATATCCCTCTGATCACTTATCGCGGGGATCAACCAACTCCTCGATATGAGCTTCAACTTCGTATGTTCCTTTTTGATGCTGATATTGAACAACCTGATGATTTTCCACCAAATTGTATAATTAAAGTTGATGATAATCCTGTCGTACTTCCTGTAAATTTTTTTTTAATCTTATGAGTCACAGTCCTATCTGTTGCTTTTTTTCAGGGAATTATTCCAACAAATAAACCAAATGCTGAACAAAAGCGATATTCTCGTCCAGTTGATATTACACAATATATCCAATCTCAAAGACTTCATACAAATCGAACGCATAAACTTGAAGTTGATTGGTTTAGTGATCGTCGAACATGGGCTGTTGGAATTTGGTTGGTTCATCGACAAAATGCTACAGTCTTGTTGGATCGTCTAATGACAACTGGAATTCGGAGATCTGCTGATGAGACAAAGAAAAAGATTGCTATCATGTTGGATGGAGATGATGATAATATTGCCTTGGATCAACTAAAAATTTCACTTTTATGTCCTGTAAGCTTTATCTTAAGTACTATCAAAGAGTAATAAGCAATTATTTTTAGTTGATGAAAACTCGAATGAAAATTCCTGCTCGTACTAAAACATGTTCACATCTTCAATGCTTTGATCTTCTAAATTATTTGAATATGAATGAGAAAAGGCCTTCCTGGAAGTGTCCACAATGTAATGGAAATGCACATTATGATAATTTGATAATTGATCAGTATGTTTAAGCTATAAGCATATGTCTTCTAATGATTATTCAATTTTAGATATTTTATGGATTTATTGAAAAGTGTTGAGCATAATGTTGAAGAGGTTGAACTTGAACGAGATGGAAATTGGAAGATTCTTGAAGTTGCATGTGATACTTTATCGGATGATGATGAAGATGGTAATCCTTCACCAACAAAAGCAATTAAACTTGAAGAAGGCACATCAAAATCCAATAATAAAACAACAAAGAAAGATGATGCTGAAATTATTACGCTTGATGATTCAGATGATGATGATACACCTGGAAGTAGTGGTACACCAACTCGAACATTACCTTTTCCATCCTCTGTTTCAACAAACTTTTCATCATCAGATGCTCCAACACCACCTCGAACTCCACTTACAACAAATGGCTCAAATATTTCTGTACCAAAAAGTAATTCAACTACCAGTGTTTCTGGACCGCCTCCAGCAAAGCAAGGAAGATCTGGTGATATATCATCACCTGCAAGAGCTGTACGTGCTTTAACAAGTAGTCCCTCAGAATCTTCTGATAATTCATCTGATTCAAGACCTTCAAGTCGAAAAAGAAAGCTTCCAAGACGTGCATTAGCAGCAGCAACAACAACAAATGGAAAATCTTCAAATACTCCAGCTTCAACTTCAGCATATTCAAGAAATGCTCCATCTTCTTCTTCATCTAAGAAAGTAAATGATGCAGAAATTATTACTCTTGATTCTTCTGATGAAGAGGAAGGTGAAATTCGTCCTGCTCGGATAACAGATTCTGCTTCAAGATCAACCTCAAATTCAAATGGAGTAAGTCGTTCAACAGATTCAAATTCTCCACAAATAAATGGAACTTCATCATCATCAATAAATAATGTTAACGGAAATGGCATTGCTTCTGTAACATCAAAGAGACCAAATGGAGTACATTCTGATATTTCACAACGAAGTAACCATTTTTCAACTAATAGATTATCAGATGAAATTGAGTATGAGGTTGCAGACGGTCTAACACAATTTGTTAATTCTATATTCCTTCGTGATTCTCGTGGTCCTTCTGCTTTTACTGCATCATAATAATCTCATTCCTCTCTCTTCTTCTCGTGTTTTTTGCTGATTATATTTATATATAATGTCAGTTATTTCTATTATTAATATTATTGGTTACGTTAATACATGTGTATGATATGGCTGTATTAGTTGTAAGTTTTACCCTTTTTATATCGGATAATAATGAATAATTACAGTAATTTTTTCAGAAGTATCAATTATATTTTCTTCCTTGTTTGCTTTCGTGTGAATCAAGAATGAATGAATATAAGCTTTTCTTTCGAATTATAAAGTTTATTTCGTGGTGAAGTTTTAAATTTTTTTTGACTTCGTTTATTTTTTTTTTGTAAAATTTTTTTTCTCTAATATTAACTATGAATAAAAATTTTTACTGAACTTGTTTTTTTATTTTTTAGCACGTTAAGTAAATATTAGTTGAATATCGTATCCATACTGTAGTTGTATGTTATGTTAAATAATAACACTTTGATATTTTTATAAATTTTTTTATTATTTAATTTACATGCAATAATTATAATATAGAAACTAGAAAATAGAAAAATGACATTTTTTAATAAAAAAAACTTATTAAAAATTTTAAACAACAAAAGTTAAATGTTGGGCCATTTAAAAAATATAATGACCTGCAAAATGTTGACAACAACCAAAAAAAGAAAGAAAGAAGAAAAGATCTCTTAAAAATGATGAAATATAAAATCACACAAAAGATAAGAAAACAGAAACCGAGAATCAACAACAAAGAAAATGAACACATTTTTTGAACAAAAAGATAAAATAAATTTGTTGAAAAAAAATTTGAGATTGAAAAAAAGAGGATAAAATTTGGAGAATACTTTTAATTGAATTTTTAAAAGTTTGATTTGACAAAAAAATCTTCAACAACAATGATTTTTGGCTTTAAAAATGGGTACTGTAATTAAATGTAAGAGAAATAAGCAACTTTAAATTTCTTATAAAAATTTGCATATTATCTTTCTCGCCGCTAAAAATACGAGTACCAAAATTTTGTTACTTTCAAAAATACCCAAAAAAGTTTCCAAATCCAATTTTTTAAAATTAAATTAATAAAATTTTAACCTAAACTTTTTAGAGATAAAACAACACAGAGTAATTACGTAAAAATACAAAAGACGTCACCGGGGGGAAAAATTTGAAGAAAGATAAAAAAAAGAGAAGAAAAAACCTCGAAAATCAAGTTTTTGATAATAATAATAGAAAACAAAAGAAAAAATGGAATGACGTCGAGAATCACAAAATCATAAAATTATATATCACAATTTTTATCAATTAATCAATAAACAAAAAAAGAGACACATTTGGATACAATGAACAAAATGCAAAAGATTACAGTAGTAGTTAAGCTTCAAAACAGTAGACTTGACAATTTTTAATTGAACACCAAAAAAACATAAAATTAGCATAAAATTAACGACAATAAAAATGGAAAGTTCAACTTTTTAGGGATATGATTTTGGAATTTTAGAGACAGTGCCGGCAGCAGATGGAACACATGCCTTTTTCTAATTTATATAAAGCCTTTGATGTTTTACCGCCATCGGCACAAGATCAAAGGCGGCTTCCTTGAAATGGTTTGTATTCCCTTTAAAATGCTGACATCTTTGCCATGAGCGATACTTTTTGGATTACTGTAGCTTCATACCTAAAATCATTCCCTAAGAAGTTGAACTCCGTCGTTAATTAATTGTTTGGGCACGCCAATCATCAAGTCTTGAACGCTTTTCTGGTGGGGAATTTGGTTCAACTTTGAGGTACTTGTCATCCATCCAACCAGCACCTCCACCAGCACCTCCTCCTCCTCCCCCACCTCCAGGGCCAGGATTATTTCCATTTCCATTATTCCCAGGTGGAAGTTGTTGTTGTTGTTGTTGTTGTTGTTGAGGATTTAAATTAGAACTATTATTTCGAGAATCTAACATTTGTATTGAAGAAGATTGCGGTTGAGGGGTCAAGGATTGGGGAGGTAAATTTGAATGCAATGGGGCCATTAGACCATTATGATGTTGTATTATTCCAGCAGTTGAAGCTGGACGTGGCTGTTGATGGATTTGTAGATGTCCAGAACCAGTTGGAGAAGTATCAAGTCCGTTTGGTTGTTGTTGCTGCTGTTGTTGGGGAGGTTGCTGCTGCTGCTGTGAAAAGAATGCTGAGGAAGTTGAGGGATAATCCTGAAAAAAATTTGATTTTAACCTCAGTTAGACAAGTTGGGATGTTTAAAAATTTATGCAAATTTAGACAAGTCGAGATTTTTTAAATTTATGCAAATTTCGTTTTCTTTAGATGTGCGTGTAATACAAAACTCTATTGCCTGAGGATAGACAAGGACTTAACCCCATAAACTCGGTCCTGGTCCAGGATCAAAACCTGACCTGGGCTTAATTTTAGATTCTCGAAAGATTATGGAAAATTGTAATTTTTTTTTCAGGATTTGGCTTGGGTTTATTTGAACCGAACCAGATCCAACCTAATTTATGATGAGCAGAGCTGGGCTGGGGCTTTATATTTATGTCCTTGTCCCCAATTGTTATCCCCCAAAACTGCCCCCAGGCAACAAACTACATTTCTGAATTTCGAAACACAAAAATTAAATTAAAGCTTCCATTTGCCATCTGAAACCTTAGAATCTCTCATCTCATGCCATGGCATGTCACTGCTAATCCTATCTTTTTTTCTCATTTACCACAAATATAAAAAATCTCCAATTTTAAACTATTTAGCCTTCCTTTTTTTATCTTTCCCCTTCTTTTTATGGCATTGAATGCCATGGCATTTTTTAGCTATCTAGCTAAAGAAAGCTTAACGCGTTTCTTCTCTCAGATTATCCGTTTTTCTCTCTTTCTTTCAAAAAAAAAGTCTCTGGGGGATTAAAATTCGATAATACGAAAAAAATATATCAAAAAAATATTACTTCCTACTATGGTTTAAACTTTTAAGCTACTTTGATAAATTGAAAAAAGGTCATGAAAGAGATAGAGATTAATTTTACAGGAATTGCTGTCACTGACATTTAAAGAAAATAAATACTTTATAGTACTTTTAAGGATAAAAAAAAGTATCTCCGGAATTAATAGTTTATCAAATTATTATGCAAATTTTCGTATTTCCTTTATCGCAGAGACCACATTTCTAAAAGTAATTTGCAAATTTTCATATCTTTGCTCGAAATGTATTCTCAAAAGTGATAGTCACATTGTTCGAAGAACAAAAATTATGCAAATTTTTATTTCAAACTATTGATTAATTTAAAGTCAAAATTTGCATAATACAGCTGCATTTTAATTTTTTTTAAAGATTAACAAATTCAAATATCTCAAACAGTTTTGCGATAAGAAGTTCTTGAACCAGAAATTATGCAAATTTTCCAAATAATAAAAAAAATCCGCTAATTTTGTTTAGAAATTTGCATGTTTTAAATACGTCAAGTTTGTATAAAAAGTTGCTATCACTGTTTCGTAAAAGTGAAATTAGCATGACTATCTTGACTTAAAAATTATGCAAATTTTTTCCAAAAACTTACATTATGAATCTTTTGTGGCCGAACTGCTGCTGCCAAAGCGGCAGCGGATAACCCGCTATTGTATGATTGATTTAAGAAAGGAGAATTAAAAAGTTGTGAAATATTTGTGACACCATTAAAATCGAGGGAAGCTTGTTGCTGTTGTTGTTGAAATTGTTGTTGTTGCTGTTGTTGGGATTGTTGTTGTTGAGCACGCATTTGTGCTGCAGAAGTTGTACCATTTGAATTGATATACGAAGTCGGGGAGGTTACAGTAGTCTGAACAGGGCCATTAATGATTGGGCTTTGAGATGGTCCTGGATCATCTTCATCATCTGAATCTCCACCACCCCCACGGCCGCCTTCTTTTCGTTGAAGAGCTTCAACAATATCCGCATTGGTACGAGATTCATGGGGATCATTGTATTCAGTGTATTTCAAAAGGATCCGATCCATATCTGTTGAAGCATATTGAAATAGACGATTTGTGGAATTGAAAATAATCAAAGCAATTTCACAGTCACAAAGAACCGACAATTCATAGGCTTTCTTGAAAATTCCCCATTTTCTTTTGGTAAATGTTACCTAAAATTATGCAAATTTTATATTATCGTAATGCAAATGAGTGTAAATTATTTTGATTATGCAAATTTTTTGAAAAATCTAAAAAAATTCATTTCTTTTTTTCAAAGAGTCTTAAAATTTATGCAAATTACTGTTTTGACAGTAACAAATGCGTAAAATTAAGACTATGCAAATTTTTTAAAAGCTTAACAATTGTTTTGTCTATATTTTTTAATTTTAAAACAGTCCTATAATCCATGTAAATTAATGAGGTATCCAGGTTATGCAAATTTTTAATTTTAGAATTTCCCCTATTTGTAACATTTATGCAAATTTATCAGATTTAATTCAAACTTTTGGCTTCTTTTGTGGCAATTTTTTTGTTATCTTTCATCTTTTCAGCAAAAAATAAAACTAATCTTCTTCTTTTTTCAATATAAATTTTTGTTGAAAAGAAATGCAAAATTACTAACAGATTATTTTTGCTTATCTTCTATTTTTTTAAAGCCTTCTCCTCCGCTTTTTTTGCTGTCATTGACAAACAAAAGGGATTACTGTAAGCAAGTGTTTGTTTACATCCAACTTTAATAAAAACAAGTCATTGATGCACTTTTATCAGCGATGTTTTGTTTTTTAATTTAATAAACAAATTTTTTCATTTTTTGAAAACATTACTTCCTTCATCTTTTTTATATTTTCTCTAAAGGGTTATTTGTTTTTTTAAAAGTCCTATTTTTTGTTTAAAAGTGCCACAGCAAAAAATAAAAAGGACAGCGCTAAAAAAAGTGTAAAAAATGTATATTTTTAGCCTAAAAAATTTTTTTTGGGACACCATGAAAGAAAAGAAAGATCTGGAATGACGTCATCGAAAACAAGAGAGCGGAAAAGTGAGAGAGAAAGAAACTAAATACGTGCCATTGGCGATGTTTTTTTAGAAACTCAAAAGCTAAAAAAATAGGCACAGCCGCAGCGGCATTCATCTATTTTGTTCATGGTTTATTTGCAATTCAGAAGCTTTGAAAAAAAGGCAAAAAATTGAAAAGAAAACTTTTTTATGCGTGTGCTAAACTTTTTTTTTGTGACAAAAAAGAATGAAAGAAAAAAGCAATTTTTATGATTAAATTTTTTTTTGAAAGGGTTTGGTTTTTTATTTTTCAAAAGGTTTTGAAAAAGGCATAACTTTTCGGAAGTTTGTTTCGCCAGAAGAAAAATGTCAAAAAGAGATAATTTGAGATTTATCATATCCTTATATGACAGGAAATTTTTGAAATCCGTAACCTAAAACGAGAAGTAAAAAATTTGCATAAAAGTACACATTAACGAGTTGGTTGCATTTTTTCGGCGTATTTTATGCCAATTTTGGGACTTGGTATAAAGCCTATTCTACAGTTCCCCTTTAATTATTGCAATTTTGAAAGTTAAAAAAATATGCAAATTTTCAAAGCAGTCATTTTTTCTAAAAATCTCAAAAATAAGATTCACGAATATTTTGCTGAAAGAAGTTTCTCCTGTATTTTAGATAGATTTAAAACTGAATAAAGAAGTATTTGGAATATTTTGGTCAGGCGAAATATCCGTAACTTCTAAAAAATCAAATGTTGAAACATACCTGTCGATTTCGTTCATCTTGAATTCGAGTAATTTGAATCTTTTTACGTCCCATTCGTCGATTTGTGCTTGGAAATTGGCTAGAATTTAAATTGTTTTGTGTTGAAGCAAGAGTACTTGTAGATTGCTTTTTGGTAACCTTTCCTTTATTCAAATTACCAATATGATAATGATTATTATTATTATTATTTAATAAATGTTGTTGTTGCTGTTGTGGTTGTTGAGGGGGTGTAGAATAAGATGAATAATAATCTTGTTGAAGTTGTTGAGATTGAGGTTGTTGATAATTTTGTTGTTGTTGCTGTTGTTGATGGATAGGTTGTTGAAAATGTTGTTGTTGAGATTGTTGGACTTGTTGTTGGTGATGTGGTTGATAAAAGTTGTTGTTATTGTTGTTGATGATATTATTATTATTATTAATATTACTACCACCCGTTAATAAATTTGGATACGAATATACTTTTTCCGTCTGCAACGCCACTTGGACGGCGGAAGGATGCGCGAATGAGCGCGAATCAATTATGTCGTAACAGGTCGCCACAGCAGCGGCGTATTATTTATTTTTTTTTTTCAACAAAAAAAATAAATAAAAACCACTTAAATGACGATTATTGAAAATAAAGTTGGAGAAAATTGAATAATGATAATTTGATATCAAATATTGACAATAATAAATATGATCAAATTATCAAATATTTCAAGTTATTGTTGGTGATGAAGGATATATGATATCCAAGTAGCGGATTAACGAATATCCAAAAATAATTTTCAGTCAAAATGATAAATATCAAATTTTGAGAGAAGATGGGTTGGGTTTTTTTTGTTAAAGTTCAAAGATAAAAGTTTAATGACAGAAAAATGACCCAATCTTGATGCACGTAATTATTCGTCTGTTCTATTTTTGTCTCTCCTGAAAGATGCATAATTGTTTTAAAGAAAATTATCGGAAGTGATAAAATAATTAAAAAAGACGGCAGTTTATGTACCTTTTTAAATCCCTGATTTTCAGGTTTGTGCAACATGAACCTGATAATCAGGGTCTTTTTACCGAGTCAAATATGTTCAAATTTATTTTCGTTACAAGACCGTTTTCGTTATTTTGGGTCTTGTAACGAAAATAGATTTGAATGGATTTGTCTCGACAAAATGACCCTGATTATCAGGTTCACGCCGCACAAACATGAAAATCAGGAATTAAAACGCACATAAACCGCTTCTTTTAAAATTAACAAAATCGTCACGAAAAAATTTTAACTATCACAATCACGCAAAAAAAGTAGAAAAATGATTTTTTCAAGAATCAATAAAATATCTTTTATTTCATTATTAATAAGAATGACTAAAAAGATGAACATAAAAAACCGATTGAAAAGTTATCAATCATCATCAAAATCAAGAATAAAAAATTGTTTGAAAAAAAAGAAAGATTCGCGCAAGATCAGAAAATGAAATAATAAAAATACGTAACACACCGGAAATAATATACATACGTAAAGGGGCACCGAAATGACTGCCCAAAACAAAATAGTTTTTGGGGGTATATGTTTTTGTGTTTAGTTGATTGAGCGTTTGAAGCAAAAAATATTCTTGAATCGGGTAAAAAAAAGAGAGAGACCATTAAAAAAACTTTGAAAGAAATCAAAAATCATTATCTTAAATATCGAGAAAAATGACTGATTATTGACAGCAAAAAATTTGTTTGATGCAACAAAAAAAAGTTTTTTTACTGATTAATTTTTGATAATAAAAAAATAAGACAAGGCTTGGAAAATGGAAAGAAATGGGCAGGTAAAAAATTAGGGAAAAAGTTTTTTTTGGTGGAAGGTCACGTTTAAATATGGGTAATACAAAAATTTGGATTCAACAAGAAGATCAAATTTGTAAGCTAATTTTCTAATAAAAGTACTGTAACAATTTTCATAGCAAGAATTTCTGGGTCAAGCTACAGTAATATTTTGAATTGCTGTAATTGAATCTATCGATACTCAACAAAATTTGTAAGATATTCAATGTAGGGATATCAGCAGTATAGGACCAGGGGCGCGTCCTTTGTCCGAAATTATAAAAATCCTTTGATCTTTTACCGCCATAGACACAAGATCAAAGGCATGTTTTCCTTGAAATGGTTCTGCCACCTGCGAAAAATAAAATGCTGACGACCTTGGGTACAGTAATTTTGTCTTCCCAAATCGAAATGCATGTATTGTAAATTTGCATATCTGCGAAAATTTTGAAGTAGATATGCAAATTTTTCGACTTGGGGTTTAAAAGTGCGACAAATGTCACACTCAAAGAAACTTTAACATCTTTCAATAAAATAATCCATTTCAATATTAACATAAACAAGAGACTACGAAAAAAAACAGCAACCAAATTTCCGTTTCATTTTTTTGAAAATTTAAATAAGTTCTAATAATTTCACTTTAAGGAAAAAAAGAAAGAAAAAAACATGTTTTTTGTGTCATTCTTGAAAAAAATTGTAACCAAAAACCATAAATTTAAAGTTTGAAAATGAATGGCAACAAATAATGATATCAAAATATCAATGAAAGAAAAAAGAAATATAATTAAGCATACATAAATGTTTATATTTTCTCGGAGAGAATGTTTATCCTTGAAAAAAAAAACTTTTTCAATTGTTTCAAATTCAACAAATAAAATATATGAAAGAAAGAAAAGGAATGCATAGAATTTTAAACTGTCCATAGAAATCCATTAAATAAATATTTTTAAAAAAATTTTTCATATAATTAAATTAAACTTTTGAAGGGAAAAAAGAGAAAAAAACATTGGAATGAAAGTAAAAAAGTTTTTGCTTCTATCATTTTTCTTGTGTTCCCACACACACGCATGTTAAAATATAAATATATTTGAACCAGGGACAAGGCAGGGCAAGGGGAAGGGGAAGGAAAAGGGAAGGCCAAAAAACTTGCTATTGCTGTTGATGGTGGTGATGTTGTTGGATGTTGCGAATGTTTAAAAGCTTGGGAAAAAAAACATCGAAAAAAAGAGGGGAGGGAAAGCCATCAAGGACCGCTGCTGTTGCTGCTGCCGCTGATAGCCAAGACCTAAGCTGCCAAGAAGAAGGAAAAAAATAGAAAGCAACAAGTGAACTATTTTTTCCTTTTTTCAGTGCTTCTTTTTTGTCGTTTTTTATTCTCAAAAAAGAAAAAAAGCAGGAAGCAGCAAGCAACAAAAATGACGTAGCTTCTTTTTTTCTTTCTTTCTTCGTTGGCAAATGAAGCAGCAAGAAAAAAAAGTTAAAGCAGCAACGAAAAAAAAATGAGAAATAAAAGGCAACACTCTCGTTTTTTGGAAACTTTTTTTTTATTTTAATTCACGCAAAAAAAAGAAATTTTTGAAAGAAAGAAGGACAAAAAATAGAAGCACGCCATTTAGGATAGCTACAATGACGGGGATACTTTTTTTTGAGGGTTTTGAATAATAAGAATCAGAATGAAAAATAATATAATTTTATTAATGGCATTTTTTAGGAGTTTCGTTTAGATAAGAGTACGGTAAGGGATTTGGAATGTGATAAATGTATAGAAAATTACAAAACATGAAAAAAATTTGCATAAAATGCATATATCCTAGCAGCACAGGGGTGTGTCAGCAGGGTTGGGGTACCGAGAGGCATATACTACATAAACGAAAAAAAGCATTTTATGCAAATTTTGATTACAGTAAATCTGTTTGTAAATCTAACACACGAGGGATAAAGCTTTTTTTATAAAAACGACGATGGCAAAAGCGGATTAAGATATCCAATATCCTCTAATCCGCAAAACACGACTTACATTATCTTAGATTTCATGAAAAAAACTTAAAAATTTCTTTAAACTAAACTTTTAAAACACATTTTTGATGATTTTTGCCCAAAACCTCATCACAAAAAAGTTTTTGTATACTTCAAAAAAATGATTTTTTATACAAAAAATCTATCATCCAAAAAAACTACGTTAGCAATACCAGAAAAGAAAGTAATCGAAAATTGATAAGAAAAAAAGTTCCGTTTTTTTTGTATATGAAAAAAGTTTTTTAAGACTCGTTTTTGTACATACAATGTGTTTTTTTTTTCATGATTTTCGTACAAAACATATTGCTATTGGGCATGATATGCATTTTTCCTTCTTTCTATTTTTTGGATGATGATAAAAAAATGGTGGTGTTCAAACAAAATATTCGTCAAGTGATTTGAAAAAGAAGAAAGAATAAAAAAGTGTGGAAAAGAATAAGAATGGAATGAAAAAAACACCAAGAAAAAATAATATAAGAAAAAACATCAGTGATGATGAGGTCCTATTTTGATATGTGTTGAAGACTATGATAGTAGTAGTTGTTGATGTTGCTGTTGTATGACTGTACTTTTGTATATTTTTATTTAAAAAAAAGAAAAGGCGTGAAAAAAGTGAGCGAGAAAATTCCATATTTTTAAAACTTTTGAAGAAATTTCAAATTTTAGAGTCAGTTGTCAGCAAAAATGTCTTGACACGAAAATTCTTGTAATTTTTGTCTTCACACGAAAGTTTGAATTTTAAACTTTTCTAAGACATTCATCAAAGTTCATTCTCCTCATTTTTTAATGCAAAATGGCGCCATAGGGCATGTGCCCTTATTCAAATCATAAAAAGCCTTTGATCTATTACCGCCATCTGCACAAGATCAAAGGCATCCTCGAAATAAGTTTTGCCCTATCTAAAATTAAGCGTTGTTAGCGTCCTTATTTAAGTGCAACACACTTTTTTGCCATTTTGGAAATCTTAAATGTTTTTCGGTACATTTCGCTCAAATCTTTTGTCCTCAATTTCTACAGTTAGCATTTTCAACAACAAAGAAACTCCAAAAAATTTGTTTTAACCTTTAAAAAGCTTCTTTATACAAAATAAGACTACAAAAAAGAAAATCTTACCACATTTTTTTATTTATTACTATTATTATAAAGATCTTAAAAGGACGCCATCATACAAGTAGAAAAAGAAGAAGGGGGGACAATTATATACAATTAGACATACAAAAAATAAAAAAGGAAAGAGGAAGGAAACTTTTATATAAGAAAAAGGTAATATTTTTAATTTTAAAGGTATAATTTTAAACACTAAATTTTTTTAAAAATTACTTTTACAACTAATAATATCTTTAACTATGCAATTAATAAATTATGTAATTAAATTTGTTCTTTGAAAAATTACAAAAACTGATGTAAAGAAAGTCTTAACACGAAAAGTGTCTCAAAAAGAATGGTTTAAACATTGAAGAAGGATTAGCGGATATTTTGCCAAAAAGACATTTAGCAGAAAAATTTGTTCTGGAAATTTAGTAGCATTTTTAGCTTTAAAAAGAAATAAAAGTTGGCAATCTCATTGATTAAATTAGCATAAACAACATTTTGATGTTCTCAGAAACCCAGAATCTAGGACAAATTTTTAGGCGAAATACCCGGTACCCAAAAGAATGTAAAAAGCATATTTTTAGATTTTAAGCTTTCCAAAAAACACAAATCAATCAATAATTAATGAAGTGAAAAGTATTTTACTTTTTAAAAAAAAAAACGGAGGGTCAAATGATCTCGTCGCAGCAGCAGCAGCAAAAATTTTGAGGTTTTTGAAGTTCTTTTTTTTGAGATAGAAAAAAGGGAGTACTTAAGGACTATTGTAAAGCATCTTACAGAAGAGCGAAAGAAAAGGGGAAAAACGTGAAATACTTTTTTCAATCATTTCTCAAAGGTGGAGTAAAGATTGATTGAAATGAATGGATGAGAGGGGACAATGTGTGGGGTAAAGTAAAGGATTTGAAGAAAGTATTTCTACTTAGACTTAAGCATTTTACAAAATCATGCAAGATTAGGGCTGAAGCTTGGTAGGCAGAATTTACCAGGTTCACTTGGTTCAAGGACTTCAGCAGGGTTTTTATTTCGGAAGGGGCAAAACCATTTTGATGAGGGCCGCCTTTGATCTTGTGCCGATGGCGGTATAAGATCAAAAGATTTTCATGATTTCAAACGGGGCACTGTCACTGGTACATCATCCTGCTGACGTCCCTGACCTAGTACTATTCTCAGATACTGTAAATATATCTGAAGTTTATTACGGTATCCATGAAATCACCGAAAATGTCTCGGCACGAAAGTTACAGTACACATGATAAAATCGAAAAAGCAAAACATACGAATAAAATCGTTGAGTACAAGTTTACAAATAAAAAGCGATATTAAAAATGTTTAAAAAATAGTAAAAAATCTTTTCAGCCTAAAAACTACCGTAACCCGACTTCCAAAAATTCTTTTAAACCCTTCTTCACATCCCTACAATATCCCCCATCAAACCCCATTCACCCCGGAACCCTACCATCAAAATTTTTACAAAAATTTATTTTTAGCCTTAACCTTTCCATTTTTAGCCCTTTTATTGTTTCCTAAAAAAAACACCCAAAAACCCCAAAAATAAATCGTCCCATAATTTTTGCGAGACAGAAAATAACAACTAAAAAAATCTATGGTTTTTGTTCAAAATGCGTAAAAACGTATATAAAAAAGTATATTGAAAAAGTTTTTTTTGATGTATCACATCGTTAAAAAGATTAAATGATCATAATCAGTAAAAATCAGTATCACCAGCATCAAAAAAAGGTCACAAGGAAAATAACTTTTTCAACGGGCCATCTTTTTTTCGCTTCCTTTTTTCCGCTGTTTTAACATTTTAAAAAAAAAAAGTAGTCTTTGAACCACGAGGAAAGGAAAGGAAAAAAATTTTAACGCACTTTTCTTTCTTTTTTTTAACAGAAAAAAAGTAGTATATATTTTTAGAACCACGGGCGCGATTAAAATAGCCAATTTTGTAACTTAAAAAGAATATTTTTTTCTTTTTTTGTCGTCGTTCTTGTCGTTTTTTTTTTTGAAAAAAAGGGGAGGTTTGTCGCTGTCGAGAAAAAAAAGATGAAAGACAGAAAAAAAGGGGTGGATGGGACGGGACATGGGCCAAAGAGCAAACAAGCCAAAGGGGGGACAACCAACGTGAAACAAGAATGTTAGAGAGAGCGAGAAAACGTGAAGAAAAAAATGGGTGGAGATCTTGTTTGTCCTCTTTAAATCTTGGTATGTAGATATGTAGATTGGTCTTGGTAGTAGTAGTAGGTAGGGTTGTTGTATGTCCTATATATATCTACATACTATCTATACTTAACTTATTATTATTGCTTTAACTATTAGAAGCTAACTAGCTACCTAGGACTAGGACAAGCTGCGAACTAACAAAACATAGCAGGTTTTTTTGACGTACATCAACAACAGTGATAGCAGCAGCAGCTATGTCCTCACTAGTCGTAAGCAGTCGTCAATCAGTTAGTTGGTAGTAGTTGGTAACCTTTGCTATATATGCCCATAGGGGGGTTATGGACATATAGCTGCAGCATCAACATCAAAAGAAGCCTGCACTTTTTATCGTTAGTTAGCTGGCTTCGATGAAGAAAGACAAACAACACACGCAGCATAGATTTTTTGACGTGAGAATTTTATTTGATTTCATTCATTCTTTTTTTTTCTTTCGACGCAGCAGTAAAAAAAAGTGTTATCCCTTTCATCCTTTTTTTTTGCTCTGCTTTGCTCAGGCCATATAGCTTTTTTAAAATATATTTTTTTGTGTCCCCATATATATATGAATGTGAACCATCATTTTAAAAAGCAGCAGCAGCAAAAAAATATGTCGTGTCCAAGGCAGTAGCAGCAGCAGCCTTGTCAGGCAGTTACTTATAGATAGATAGTAGGCAGTCAGTGATGGGGTGTTACATAGTTACGTGAAAATTTTTTTGTCTTGGACAAACATAAAACTTTTTTTCAAAAGAAGAAAAAAAAGAAGTTTATTGACTATAACTTATGTACGTGCATCATGAAGAATAAGAAGGGGAAAGAAAAAAAGCCTTAGGCATAGGACTTGCTTGCTTTGCTTGCTTATATTCCCTCAATGATAACTTTTTCCCCTCAAGTGTAGTATATGCATGATGCTTAAAGCTGCTGCTGTTGATGCTGCTCAGGACTGCTTAAGACTAGCTTTCAAATAAAAAAGGAGGAGTTTAAAAACATATCAGATATGTATGACGTAAATGTACGTGTATTAACTTAACTTGGCTTCCTTTTTTCTTCTTTCTCCAGAATAATATTAATTTCAAATAAGAATAATAGAATGTCAAAGTAATACATATATCTCTCAAAGGGGATATATCAAATCCCTGCTTGTGTAATAGTATAGATTAGTGTAAATCTCTTTGATACTCTTCTTTCACAAAAAAATGAACTTATTGAACTTTTGGTCTTTGTAGCCTTTGATGGTTCAATTATGCAAATTTAGCTCTAACATCAGTATTTCGAAGCTTGGCAGTATGCAAACTTTATTTTTTATCTGTTTATATACAGCAAGGATAATATGCAAATTTTCAACACTTTCGAGTTTAACTTCGCCATGAAAAAATTTGCATAATTTTAAAATGTTCAAAATTTCCAAAAAATTTAAATTTAGAACAGAGAGTAAGCATCTAAAGTTTTTCAAAATTTGCATATTATTATGTCCTGCTACAGTAGTTATTTCTCTTACCCTCAAGGTCAATAAATTGAATTTACATAAATTTTAATCAATTTTGCTGCTATTCTTTTTTTGTACTTTTTTGTTCTTTTTTTAAAACGTGACACACGCAAAAAATGTTTTTTTAAACGAGAAAGAAAAACTGACGAGCAGAAAAAAAGCAGAGCAAAGAAAGATGAAAACCATCGACAATTGTCAAATATAAGAAAAAAATATACCCTTAGAGAAGACGAAAGAAAGAAGAAGTTGTAGTTTTTTAAAAAAGAGAGAACAAAAAAATAATACACTTTTTTTTGTCAATGTTGTTTTTTTGACTTTTTTGACAATACTTCTTCTGATGACAACTAACTAAACTAAAAACTAAGACAAATACTAAAATAACTGGATTGAACTATTATTGTTTTTTGGGGGTGTTGAAAAAGAAGGAACAAAAAGAAGAAAATGATAAAGGAAAAACCCTTGGAGGCAAAAAAGAAAAAGAGGGACAAATACGTGACATCAAAGATAAATTTGTATGTGAAATTTGTACATATTAAAATATATGTGAGTTTGGAGTTGATTTTTTGCAAAATACCATAATAACAAAAAAAATGAGGAAGAAAAAAGAAGAAGATGAGAAACTTTTAAAACTTGAATAGTTTAAAAACACAATTGTTGCAACTTTTTTGAAAAGAAGTGTTTTTGGAAGTTTATGTTTTTCAAGGTTACTGTAACTACGTAGTATACTTACTTAAAAATTTGTCGTCAACAAATATTTTTTGTAAATTAATTATTACTCAAAAAAAGAGATTTAAGTTCTTTAAAATTTAAACACGTTTTTTTGCAAAAAAGAAAAATGTGTTTTAAACGGGCGTAGACGCTAAACAGCGGGGCCAACCATGCTCAATAAAGCTTCACTTAAAGCCGATAAATTTTGGGGCCTGGCAGATTCTTGACCTTTGCAAACTCTCTAACGGGGGGTACCAAATAAAAATAAACAAAATCGAAAAATGCGTTTAAAAACCCGGCCCGGACCGGGTCGAAAACTTCCAGATTGACTTCGTTTTTATAAAGGTCCGAAAAAAGTAACCCAATTTTGAATTCCTTTTTTAGCACTTTTAAAGCATTTTTTCTCTGGAAGAATTTAAAGAAAACGAAGCTGCTACTTTTTTAAAAGTGCAATAAGATTTCGAAAAGTCCAAAATCGATTAAACTACTAGTTTTGACATGTTTGTTTTGATTTTGATGCACATCTTTTTCTCTCTTTCAAAAATGGTTTTTTTAGTCACAAAAGTTAAATGGTTTAAATCTTTTTTGGTTCAAATTATTACTGCTAAAATCATCATCGGTTTTTTTTGACAATGTTCAACTTCTTTGACGGGGGAGGAAATGCATTTTCTATATTTCAAAAGAGATTTGATAAATCTCAAAAACACGTGAACAAGAAAAAGCAGCTGTTAATAGATATTAGATATTAGATATATGTGTACCTGACATTTAAAAAAAACAAAACACCCTCGGGTTTTTTGCTTTCTTTCTCTCTTCCGGTTTTGCCGATTGCTGTTGAAATCGAAAATGACAATGCTTTGCACTTCACAGTTGTTCATCCTCTCAAAAAATAACAAGAAACATGATTTATATATAAAAAATGGATTTATGAAATCCAAATCCAGCAGATAATTGAAAGTACAAAACAGAAAGGGTATTTTATCTGATTCAGTTTCAAACTGTACTTTTTGGATAAGTGAATTACAAAGATTCTGTAATCTTCTTGTAGCCAGATAAACAGATACTTATCCTTATTAAATCAGCAAGAAAATATATAAAACAATTTAAAATCAAAATGAAACAATTTTCGCAAAAATTCTTAAACATTTTCATAAAAGAAGGTATAAAACATTTTGAAAGAAAAGATACAAAAAATTTGCATAACTTATAATAACTTATAAGCAGCCATTGAAAGAAGGCAACGGTTTTACTTTTTAGGCCTCGTAACGAAAATAAATTTGAATAAATTTGTCTCAACAAAAAACCCCGATTTTCAGGTTCAAGTTGCTGGATGAACCTGAAAATCAGGGATCAAAAAAGTACGAAAACCGTCGTCACCTTTAAGCAACAAAAAATTATTAATATTCTTCAAATTATTTCTTTGCAAAAAAATCATTAATCTTTTTCTTTCTTCTCAAAAATAAGCAACAAGAAAAAGGACTTTGACAGATATATTGGATATATTTGCATTTCTGCATTTCAATGGCATCTTTTTCCAAGTAGTTGCCTTCTAAAGAATTCATAAACTCTTTTCTCTTTCTCTCTATTTTTTCATGTTGTCATACATGAAAAAAGAAGAAGCAAAAAAAAGTGTCAAAGAAAAAGAATGTTTTAGTTTATCAAAAAATGAAAAATTCTAAACTATAAAAAAGTGGGTGGAAAGAAATATCAAAATGAACAGTTCATTCAATCTTTTCATTGTCAATGTCTTTGTTGTTGGGTATTGGTATTTGAGTAATTTTAATTTGTTTTAAGTAATTATAAATTTTTGAAAAAGAAAAAAATGAGCGATGAGGGAGTGGAAAAAAAAGTAGAAGAAATACAAGGGGGCAAAGGTTAAGAAGAATGAATGAAAAATGTGATGGATTTAAGGGTAATGAAATTTGACAGTTTTTTTAAAAAAAAAAGTGAACACTAGGGTAAAGAAAAGAGAAAAGGAATGAAAAGTGTATGAAACAAATTTAAGAAAATTTTAGTGATAATGAATTTTTGTAAATTAATCTTTAAAAATTCGAAATTGGCCAAAACGCAAATATTACGATCATTTACAGGGACATCATCCTCCAAAATCATAAAAATCCTTTGATCTTTTACCGCCATCGGCAAAAGATCAAAGGCGGCCTCCATCGAAATGGTTTGTGCTCTCTGAGAAAATTGCTGGTGTTCTTGGTATTGTATTACTGTATTTCTTAACAGTATGCCTAAATTAGTTCAAATATTAGACTGATCGAACAAGACATGTGTGATAATAAATTTGCATAATTCAAGTCCCCAAACAAATTTCACAGCCTTTTTCTAATTTTTTTCGTGTTTGTTGGCTTTAAAAAGCAGCTTACAAAGATTAATTTGCATAAAATATCATCATCTTCAAAAATTTTTCATTGTTTGAACTATTTTATCATCATCTCTTACATCAACAACAACGTTTTCTATCTTTCCATATTCTTAGCCCTAAAGGCATGTCATCTAAGCTAGTTTTTTTAAAAAGAAAATTGTCATCATTGTTGTATCCAGTTTGAATACTATCATTCCTCCCCCTCATGTACACGTTTCTCTTCCTTTCATCAACTATTCCATCGACGCTTCCATCAACGATTTCATCGAGTCGTCCATCAACGCGAGAGAAAAAAAGCGATGATGATGAAAAAAAAGAGAATCAAAACCACCAAAAAATTATATATATTACGAGAGAGCAACAGTAAAAATATATGCAAGAGGGAGAAGGACAGAGAGCTGCTGAGTAAATAAATATTTATTTATTTATTATATTTGACGATGACGAGAAAAAAAACTATGCAATGTCGCTGTCGATGATGGCGGCGTCGGCGGGCGAGCGATGGTCAGTCAAATGTCGTCGGCGTTGTCGACTTCGTAGGAAGGTTGATGCTGTTGTTGGTTGGTGGATGACTTGATATATATGTTTTCCCTCTCTCTCTCTTTGCTTTAGGGTTTGATTCTTTGACTGTTGATTTTTTTGTCATCTATTTTTCAAAATTTTGATTCTTCTGCTTGCTGCTGCAGCTGCCTTGGGGGGTCTTTTTTTTTACAATCGTTGCTGAATGATGACAGAAAAAATGAATATTTTTTTCTCAGCAAAACACTTTTTTTAATGTTTGTGAATATTGCTTTGATATTTCAAAATTGTTGTACGATTTTTTCTTTCAGTTTTGTTGCTTCGAATGATTCTGGAAAAAAGCAAAAAAGTATGCAGCAG
Source organism: Panagrolaimus sp. LJ2414 (assembly GCA_024447195.1). Classification (NCBI taxonomy): domain Eukaryota; kingdom Metazoa; phylum Nematoda; class Chromadorea; order Rhabditida; family Panagrolaimidae; genus Panagrolaimus; species Panagrolaimus sp. LJ2414. The sequence goes on along the minus strand of JAMRXY010000241.1, from coordinate 21,643 downwards.
CAACAAAAAACAACAACAATCAATGCCCTTTTATAAAACTTTTAAAATGTTTTTTTAAACATTTTTTTCAAAAAAAACAGCATCAAAGAATTGACTGAGAAGAAACTGATAAGGAGAAGAAAAGAGCATTGCCGATGAAAGGAAGGAAGAAGAAAAATAAGCTGGCAGGCAGCAGTGGAAGAAGTTGTAACCTTCTTTTTTTGGGAATGAAAAAACCAAAAATATGTCAGTTTAAACAGAAGTGAATAAATAAAATTTAAAAAATACAAAATTAAAGGCGTCGACGGATTACTTACTTTTTAGATTCCTAATTTTCAGGTTTGTGATGCGGCATGAACCTGATAATTACGGTCTTTTTGCCGAGGCATATATATTCAAATTTATTTTCGTTGCAAAGCTTACAATTATTTGGAAAAAGTTTGTAACTGTCCTCTTAAAGGGGAAGACCAATTTTTTAACAAATTTTTGAATATGCAAATTTTAAGTTCTCGACACGGAAATGCATTATCTTCCTCGCACCTTCTTTTTTTGTCAACGGTAAAACTAGGCCGTAGGGATAAAGAATTTCGGGGTAAGCATTTTTATTTCGGAGGGGGCACACCTTTGATCTTTTGCCGCCTTAATGGTAAATAAAAAATGAACAATGCATTTTTGCCTGATTATCAATCCCAGGCGCAAAAAAATTTGCTCAAAAAAAAATTTTGTGAAAAAAGTAGAAATTTGCATCATTCCTGATCCAAAAAGTGAAACACTTGGTTCAAAAAACAACAAAAACATGAATAAACTTGAAAAGTGTCAATTTCAAAAACAAGAGCAAAAAATACACGTAAAAGGACAAATGTTGTAAAAATTTCCAAAAAACAATGCTTAAATACAAATTTCTAAAAAATACCTAAAAATAGAAACGAAAAAAAATGTAACATGTTTTGGCAGTTGTTCAAAAAGCAAAGGGCTGTTACAAAATTGTATAATAAACACAAAAATAACAAACATTTTTTTTAAAAGTTAATATTAAAACAACTTTTTTTTAACTGACAAAGTTTTGTTGTCAACATTTGTTTTTTATTTTTTTCACAAATGATGACGTAAATTTTTTGTTGAATAAAAACATAAAAATAGTAACAGAAGGTTTCCAAAAATAGCTTTTAAAGAGGAAGAGGGAGGGAAAGATTAATAAACAAATTTGTTTTTTTTAAGCGAAAAAAAGGAACCGGAAATGCCGGAATGGATGTAAGTTCAAGGGATCACTTTTGGGCATGTCAAAAAATGGAAAAGTTTGTTACAACAATAATTGGACTTATATAAATTAGTTGATGCTGTCAAATGCCGTAAAAGATATTATGCAAATTTATAAAACTGACAGAAAAAGTGTTTAAAATAGCTACCAAGAAATTTGCATATATTATGCAAGCTTTCATATTTTACAAATTTGCATAACGTTTTGCGATTTGTAAAACTTGAAAGCATGTATTTTTTATGCAAATTTTTTGGTAGCTATTTGAAACACTTTTTCTATGAGGTTTACAAATTTGCATAATACCATTTTATTTTATTTGAGAGTACCAAAATATACGTGTAAGCCCAACTTACTGTAATTCCATTTTGTAAATTAACCAAATTTATGCAAATTTTTTTACGATTTCAAATTTGACAGGATTAAAGATATTCAGAATTTTTGAAAACTATTTTTTATAAAAGTAAAATTAATCCGAAACAAATTTTTAGATAACTTTTAAAAAACAAACACGAAAAAATCGGTCTCACTCAATAAAAAAAATTATTATCAAACATCATTATAAATATAAAGATTAATGATAAAAACAACTTTTTAAACACGTTTTAATTCTTTGAATTAAAAAAAAACAGAAAAAAAAGAATGAATAAACATCCGATCATCACTTTTTAATAGAAAAAACACACACTATTTTCATAACATCCGCTATCTTCTATTTTCCTGCCTTCCTGTGTCTATGAATTTCTATAACTCAAAAAAACAACCAATATAAATTTTTGTGGAAACAAAAATCAGTCATTCATCATCAAAAAAAGAGATAAGAAAGTTTACGTTTTTTGAAATAAAAAAAGTTGTACTTTTTAAAGATCAAAAGAAAGAGAAAAAGAAAGGGCATCTTTGATCGATATCAAAATTTGCATAAATTTTGGTTTTTTGGAGTTCACATGATTCGTGGTCATGGAGGGTGTGGTATAGTACACAGCTAAACGGTGCATAGATTTTGAAAATTAGCATATCCATTTTTTTAAATATGCTAATTTTCAAAATCCACCATTTAGGCGTTGTCTATATTAAATTCATCCAGCGTTTAGCAAGATCTACTTCCTAAAAACTAATGCCCTTCATTTTTTAGATTCAGAAAACTTAAATTTAAACAAGAAAAAAGAATTTCATAATAGTGCAAAACATTTGAAAGGCAAAAAAGTGTGGGGTTATTTGAGACATTTTGGACGTTTTGGTCATTCATTGAAAAGAGAATTTGCTTTTTGAAATAAATAATAGATGATAAACATTGATAAATTTTTTGTATAAACAAACAAAAGGGAAAAAGTGGTTCTTAATGGGTCATTGGTTTTTTGGGAACAAAAAGTTTTATTATTTTGACTGAATTATCCGCAACATTAAAAGTGGCAGTTTACATACTTTTTTAATCCCTGATTTTCAGGTTGATGCTGCATGAACCTGATAATCAGGGTATTTTTGTTGAGATAATTTATTCAAATTTATTTTCTTAAGAAACCCAATTCGCCACTGCCTTCAAGAAACCCTAATGAGAATAAAAGCTTTTCCAACAACTTAACAAAAAATTAATGATAAACATTTTTCAATAATAAGCCTGTAAAAGAACAACCGTGTTTTAAACTAACTTCAAGAATCTACTAAACAGCAAGTTCTACAAACAAAAATGACCCATATGAATATTTCAAAAAAAAATTTATGCAAAAGACCAAAATAGCTCACAATCCATGAATGATAAACAATCAAAAAAAGAAGAAGAAGGTGTTCAAAAAATGGACAAACAAAATAGAGAAAAACTCTATTTTTAAAATCAAAAAAAAAACAAAAATGACCAATTTCTATTTCGAAAAGCAAAAAAAATGTACTTACAAAAATAAACAAATATGCTTTATCCTCTCCTCCCCTTCATTTTTCTTTATTGTTGTTTTTGAAAAAATTTAACAAAAGTCACGTAAACTGAGTAATTTATGTATGTCATTTTTTAGAAGAAAAAAATTAGCATATTAACTTTTATAGGAGATGTTTAAACCCTTCCAAGAAAATTCAAAGCTCAGTTTTCGTTTACATACATAAATTTTTGAATGAAAGGAAGGAAGGCAAAAAGATAGTTTTAAACAAAAAAAAACAGATATAGGGTCTCTAATTCTTGGGATAAATTAGATAAAAGAGAAAAATCGGATTAACACATTTCTGTTGGGATTAAAAAAGAAGACGTAAAAGAAGGGAGGAAAAGAATTTAAAGATAGTAAAAGATTATTAAAATTAGAAAAAAAAATGTTTTTATGAATAAGAAACTTTTTTTTTAGAGTGAGTTTTTTAGAGTTAATTCGAAAATTTGAAACAGAAGAAACCTTAAAATATCTCTCTCTGAATCAGATATTTATCCACCCAGGCATGGCAGATGGCAAAATCCAAGATTAACAAATGTTTTTAGGGATTTTTAAAATTTGCATTTATAAACCCACAGCCAAGGACGTAACCAGTATTTTATTTCAGAGGGGGGCAGAAACCATTTTGAGGGAGGCCGTCTTTGATCTTGTCCTGAAAGCGGTAAAAGATCAAAGGATTTTTGTGAATTCAGAGGGGGCATATGCTCCTAAAGTGCCATTCTGTTGACGCCAATGGGCCGCGTACACCCAAAATGGACTTTCAAGAGTAGATCCTAGTTTCATAAAAAGCGGAACTTTTCCTTTGATCTTTTGCACTCCAACTTTGGGTCAACAAGAACAATTCTAATTAAAAAATTTCTATCTAACAAAACCCAATAATTGTTTATCACCATTATAATAAAAATGAGATTTAACAAAAATTAATACACCGATCTGTTCCAAACTTTTCCTCAATTTTTTAGACCCTATTAGGAACCTATTCCATTATTAAAATAAAAATTTTAACGATAATCAAAAAAATTTTCCTTGGGGTGTAGTTCAAAAACATGGTAAAGTTGAGCACCATGGATTTTCTGTGTATTTTATCGAGAATGTTAGAATGAAGTATGTTTTGGTAGCTAATGATCAGTATTTTAATGTTATGAAAAAATAATATATCATTTATGTACATGCGCCTTCAGAAATTGATATACAAAAATGTTAAAAATTACAAAATTTTTTCTTTTTTTGCAAAAATGCGAGCAACATGCAAAGTCAATGAAATAAAAGTGTGGAAAACGCGTTGTAGTGCCATTACAAATTAACCTTGATGAACGTTTTTTACAATCATGAAGAACACACCCAAAAGTAATATTTTAAATATTTTTTAATCGATAAAACCAAAAATTAATCAACATATAAAACATTTTGTTTTCAACTTTTTTTCAGTTCATTTTTACAACAAAACAGATTCTTTTGACTATTTTAATGACATTTAATATAGTATCAAATGGTTAAAAGAAGACGATTGCGATCAACAAATGATGCTAGGTTGATGACCTACCCCTTGATTGATAATAAAATAAATAAAATGTTGAAAAAATGTTCTATTCTTTTTGCACTTCAGAAATAAAAAAATTAAAGATTTTTCAAAAGTTGATAAATGTGGTGATAAAAATCAAATAAAATGAAGTTAGTTAAAAAATTGAGCCATTAATTGAAGACATTTTCTATACAAAAAAATGAACAAAATTTGTGATTGATGGAATGTTTGTTTTTTATGAGGGTTATTAAAAACACATATTTTTAATGTTTTCAAACATTTATAAAATTTCGAAATTGACGAAAATCAAAAAATGCTTTGATCTTTTGCCGCAATCGGCACAAGATCAAAGGCATGCCCCCTTGAAATGGTTTTTGCTCTTTCTTAAATTAAAATGTCGGTGAAGTCCTTATTATGGTAAAAAAATGTTTTCGGAAATTATGCAAATTTCGTTGAGTTGAACAAACTTTTTTTTACACTTTGGATAATCAAAAAATGGAAATCTTCGCTAAAATACTACAGTACAAACGAAGAAGCTATTTTTAAAAAGAATTACATTTGTAAAAGGACATTTAATTCCTTGAGGAAATGACTTTTACCAAGAATAAAAAACTATAAAAAATGTAACAATTTTAACATTTTAATGATGATAGAAATAAAAATTATTAGAATTACGGTAGCATTTTTGCTTATTTCAGTGGTTGTAAAAAATAGTTGAAACAAACAAAAATTTGCATAGTTTTTGTGTGACTAAAATAGAAGCAAGAATACTGTAGCTTTTTTGGGTTTCTTTGTTGCAACAGAAAGAAACTTGAATTTTTATGAAAAAATATTTTCAAACTTTGTCCATTAAAAACTTTAACAAAATTACTTAAAGACCCTCGGGGAAATTAAAAATGAAAAACTACAACAAAAAAAAAATTTTGAGTAAAGTTTAATCTTTTCAATTACGCATTTAAAAATATAAAAAAAGGCTCTCTCATTAGTAAAAATTTGATAAATTTAGCACGTGTCTATTTCTTTTTTCTCTCAGGGCATTGAATTTACACAAATGAGGACTTCTTTATTTTTAAAATAATGGAGGTAATTTAAAACTTTTTTTTGGATGTGTGTTTGTAACAAAAATGTATTATGAGAAAGCAAGTAAGAAAAGCCTCCAAGGCACGTGTAAAAAATTTGTAGTTCTTTTTTGTTAATCAAAAAAAATACTCATGAGAATTTTGAATAATTTTTTTATAATTTTTGATGCCCTCAGGGCAAATGTTTCTTTTAAAATTTTAGGAAGAAAATTATTGCGGCAAAAGATCAAAAAGATTATCTAATTTTATAGACGGAGGTCCCGAATACCTCATTCTATCCTCGTTACGGACTTGGGAGAATAAACGGGTTATGAAGATTGATTTTGGAAATTTGCATACTCCGAAAAAAAAAATGTTGTAGGAGACGATGGTTTACTTACTTTTTCAATTTTTTTGGGTCTCGTAACGAAATTAGATTTGAATGAATTTGTTTCGACAAAATGACCATGATTTTCAGGTTCAAGCTGCTGAATGAACCTGAAAATCAGGGACAAAAAAATACGATCACCACCATTTTCAAAACTCATCCACCCTTTTATCATACCCGAAATTAAATGTCTATTTTTAAGTTTTTACAAAGATCACAAAGAACCCTAAATTAAATATATTTTATTCTAATTAATTTTTATTTTTAATATCTTAATTAATACATACTTAACAATTAATTTTTTGGCAAACGCACATACAAAAAGAACAAAAGTTCAATATTTTATGGTTCCATTTACGTGCAATTTTTATAAAAATAAATTTATAAATTTAATGTTCTTATTCAACCATGATAAAGAAAAGAGATGGCTGCTGCGTCAGACCTTTTTTTTACACTTTTTTTGGTTTACCACAAAAAATATATAATAATTTATTTTCAAGGTTGAGTAACTTTTGTTACATATAAACATGGTTAAAAATTTATAGGGAAATAAAAATGGAAATGTTATTAAACAATGATAAATTTAAAAGATAAAAATAGGTAAAGGGCAGATTCTGCCAAAGTAACAAAAAAAGCCAAATTTTTTATCAATACAAAATTTTCATAAAAGAGATTTTGGACAATGGGCATTTTGCAGCATCTCCAAATTTTAGTTCATAAAAGCTAAATTTGTAAAAGCGGCAGATGCTTGCTATCCAGAATCATATTTATGCAAATTTTTTGGTTATAAAAGTTACTGTTAAAAAGAACATCTATATAGACGTCAGTAAGATTTTTATTTCAGAAGTGGCAAAAACATTTCAACGGGGATACGCCTTTGATCTTGTGCGAATCGCGGGAAAAGATCAAAGGATCTTTATGATTTCAGACTGGCGAGTATCCATTATGTCCCTGCTAGAGGTGACAAAATGTACAAGGTTTATTATCGCATTTATGCAAATTTTTTGTTGAGAAAAAATTACTGTAAAAATAAACATTACAGATTTATCATGAAAAAACTAGCTTTAATATATTGCTCATTTATTTTTCAAGGTGTTTATCAACTTTTTTTTGATAATCTTTATCTGACCTTTTTTCTAATCTCAAAAAAGTCCAAAACACTTTTTTTTAATCTTTTTATCTCTGACATGTAATAATAATAACAAACATGTTTGTATTTTTCTTACATAAAATCTACCTTATTAAGCCTTAAACAATTTTGAAAACACTCGCATTTTTTGTTATCTCGAAAAACAAAAATTAATTCTAAACGGAAGCAAAACAAAAAAATTCCCTCCCTTCAAAATTAGCTCTCCTCTTTCTTTTAATAAAAAAGTTGTTGTTAAAAATATAGAAAAAAAATTATTAAAAACTACAAATTTCTATTTTTTTCTTTAAAAATGAAGCTCTTTTTTTATTTTTTTGACACACATCAAAATGAAAAAAAGAGATACAATTAAATCCAAAAAAAATAGAAAGAAATGTTTTAAAAAAAGGGTTTATGATAGCTTCTTTTTTTTTCATGAAAAAGGATAAAAAAGAGATTAATGTAAAAAAATTATAAAAACACAGATAACATTTTTGCCAATAAAAGAAAATTGAAATGTTTAAAAAATTAAAGATAAGAAACAAAAAATCAGAAATATTAATATTGGAAATAATAAATACGAATTTTTCGTTTCAAAAATAAAATTCAGGCATCAGGGCAACTCAATAAAAATGATATCAAAGAGTCCACCTACTTTAAGAATGTCAAAAACCTAATATTTTATGTGAATTTTGTATTGCTTAAATTTGCATATTACGCCCTGATGCTTGTAAAAACTCAACCCTTTAAAAATACATTTTTATACTGTAGTTTTTGTTTTGATAATTATCAAAAAATGTCCACCACGTTTGTTTCCTTTTAAAATTTATTCATTAAAAATCCTAATTTTCGTTAGCTTTTGTACAAATCCCTCAAGGGCCTTATTTATAACGTAAAACAATTGCATATATATTTTAGATTACAGAAATCACGTTTTAGTCAATACCTTGGGAAAAAATTACGTCAAATGAGAAATAACAAAAAAAGTATCATTTTATTTTTTAGTTTAAAAACTTGGAAAACAATTAGAGAATCTAAAACACATGCTAATTTTTTTCAATTAAAAATAAAAAAGGTGGGAAAAAAGAATTTTTTTGTAGCTTTAAACTATTTTTTTGAAAAAAGACTTTTCCACCTGTTTTTATCCTATTTTTGGATGGGGGAAATTGAAAAAAATGCTAGGTCAAAGGCTAAAAATACGAATTTTTGAAGATCTTTAAATTTGCATAACAAAAATTTGGTGATAAATGTCAAATCTTGGGGGAGAGTAGAGATCATTTTGAGGGTTTATGAAATGCAAAAAAAAAAGAAAATCGTAAAGTCAAAAGTAGAAAGGTTATTTTGTAGAACTGTAACAGTAAAATTTATGTTTTTAAATTAATTGTTCAAATTTATTTACCTCGAGGGCGATTTTTTTAAATTATTTTTAGAGCTTAAAAGTGCTCTACCCCTAATGCCTAAATTGTATTTTGAAACGAAAATGCTGTTTTTGGTATTCTTTTTCGTTTCAAGACAAAATTCAGGCATCAAGGGCAGTTGAAACAATAAAGTATAAAAAAGCTCTTTAGTAGCAACATTTAAAAAAACAACTACTTCTAAAATCCAAAGCCTGTTTTAAAACTTTAAAAAGATGAATAAATTTCAATTTTTATTAAATTCTGATAAAAATTGAATAAAAAACAGACAAAGAATGTAGAAGAGGACAAACTGTGATAACAAAAATTCTTTTTAAATGCACTTTTTTCGAATATGTTATCAGTATTGTATATTACCATTGAAAAATACAGACAAAAAAAGACGTAATTAATCATCATTTTAAAGTAGCCTAATCACGTAGAACACAAAAACTACACATGGATGTATTTCAATGAAATTAAATGAATCGAGATTAAATTCTTCAAATTCTATGAATGACGGTAGAATAGGGTAAAATTCACGAAAATCAAAGAAAAAAGGGAATCGAATATCCGCGTTCTTAACAATCATAAAATATTTTTAGGTTCATTCAAACAAAAAAAACAGAACAGGAAGGGTTAAAGTTGAAAAGTACAACAGCAAAGAAAAGTCAAAAAATGATTACAGAACAAATTTTCTCATTCAAAGATCTCGTTTTTCACTTTTTCATAGTTTTTGGTCAAAAAATGACCTTTAATTAAAGTTTAATGCCAAAATAAATCTTAAAACTTTAAAAAGTTAAAAGTTATTTCCAATTAAAACAACAATGCTTTCTTTGACCTTATTTTTTTAAGACTGAGAAGAAATAAACAATGACGAATTTTTTCTTCCTGTTTTATATCAGTTTATCAACAAAAATAATCAAAAACAAAACAATAAATATTTTTATAATAATTTTGCAGAAATAAAAACAAGCAATAAATTATAAATGTGAAAACAAAAAGAATATGTTTCAAAAAAATAGAAAGGGTGATTCAAGAAATTCCCCGATTTCAAATAGCTGCGAAATTTTTCCTATTCAACTTAATCAAAAACGGATTGCACCAGAGCTCACAAGGAAAGGTCCCAAGATGTGACACCGCTTTTTGAACGAGACCTATCCTATCAGATAGCCCCTTGGCAGTTATGCATAACCCCAAATGACCATTTATTATGCTAATTTATTCAAAAGAAGTTTGAAAAATGTGCGTGAAACAGGGGTTTTTGAAAAATTGTCGACCGCGGAATCTTGGATTTTTCAAACTTCATTTCCGAAAATTAGCATAATAAAAGGTCATTCACCGAAATATTTTGAGGTTATGCATAACTGCCAAAGGGTTATCTAATGGGATAGATCTTGTTTAAAAAGCAGCTGCCCAGGTTGATAACTTCCCTTGTCAGCATATTATGTTGTTTTGTTTGCTGCAAAAACAACTTTTCAAAAATTATGCAAATTTGACGTGATCTCCCTGCCGAAAAAATTTTTTTTGAAAAACTTACAAAATTGATAGAAACCTAATTGATGAACACTTTAAAACAACATTAATCTGGTAACCATAGTATATGTTTTAGTAAACAGATAAAAATTAAAGAAAGCTATTTTTTTAGATTGGATACCTCGAAATTGAACAACATTTCACATATTTTCCAACAGAGAAAAAAACTTAACGCATACAAAATTTAAGTGCAAGAAAAAAACATCTTCAACAACAATGCAAAAATCGCTGCCACATTGTTTTGCAATCCAACGTTATCAAGATTCAAAACAGAAAGACTTTGGCTTTGTTTAAGCTTAAAAGCGTTTAAAACAACATTTTTTTTAGTTTCGAACTTTTTGCTTCCTATGTTTTTTTTATTTCCAGCACGTTCACATTCCATTTTTTTCTTTTCCTGCATTTTTTAAAGTTTCTAAAAATGAAAGATTTAAAAAGACTGGGAAAGAATGGATTTTTGTTAAAATTAGCTGTTATGCTACACACATTTGCCGCCGGAAATAAATATATGATGTTGATAAATGTTAAAAATAAAATAAAAAGATTAGTTTTTAGAAATCTTTTTAAATTATAAATAAAGTTTAATGTGTGTTTTGTTTGTGACAGTCAGAAAAACTGGAAAAGAAAAAAAAGGTGATGAAAGACAAAAGTTTCAAAAAACGTAAAAAAAAAAGATTACCGAAAATTTATTAATTCTTGTTTGACAATTTAAGATTAAAAAAAATGTTTAAGGTTTTCACATTTATTTGTGCAGTGTTGTTGCGCCTCCGGAGTCGGAGGTGGAGGCGGAGGCGCGTTTTGCAAAAGATCAAAGGTGAGAATGCCGCTTTGCGCCTCCAGAGTCGATTTTTCGCCTCCAGAGTCGATTTTTCGCCTCCGGAGGCGGAGTCGGAGGCGGAGGCGACTAAAATAGAGGCGACTAAAATAAAAAAGCACAACACTGTATTTGTGGCACATTTATCCACGATATCAGCAGTATTTTATTTCAGGGGTGCAAAAACCCTTTCGAAAGGGCCGCCTTTGATCTTTTGCCGATGTCGGTAAAAGATTAAAAGACTTTTATGATTTCAGACAATGTTCTCGTTTTTTATATACCGGTGCTATCGCGACGTTTTTACAAAACACAAAAATCAAAAAAAGATACTTAAACTGCGCCACCTTTAAAATAAAATTTTATGCAAATTAAAAATTTTTGACCTTTAATTTTTTGATTTTGGTTTATGTTTAAAAATACGCTACAGTATTTTCAAATACAGGGTGTAAATTTAACACGCATGGGTTTTAATCGCGTGAAAAACATAAAAATTTTAGGTTCCAGAACCTCAAATTTTCACAGTAGGTTTGTATGAGGCTAAAGTTTGTTTCCACAAATTTTCAGCCAAATCGAAGACCTAAACTTTTTTCGAGGATCTGGATCCTATGACTTGACAAAAAATAAAAATTTATAGCTTTTTGGATTCCTTACTTTATGGGCTATCAATTTGCTTTAAAGTTTTTTTTCTTAATTTCTAAATTTTTAATTTAATAAATTTTTTTTAAAAATTAAGATTTTTTAAAACTTTTCTAAGTCCGTGAATGCATTAACAAAATCTCGGACTTAGAAAATTTTTTCGGTTTTCAAAAAAGTTTAAAATGAAGAAAAAATTAAAAATTTAGTAAATAAGAAAAAAAACTTTAAAACAAATTGATAGCCCATAAAGTAAGGAATCCAAAAAGCAACAAATTTTTATTTTTTGTAAAGACCTAGGATCTAGATCCTCGAAAAAAGTTTAGGCCTTCGATTGGGCTGAAAATTTGTGGAAACAAACTTTAGCCTCATACAAACCGTCTGTGAAAATTTGAGGTTCTGGAACCTAAAATTTTTATGTTTTTCAACGCGATTAAAACCCATGCGAGTTAAAATATACACCCTGTATAAGGAATTTTGTTGTTTTTATCATATCATTTTTATTCTTACAGTGTAACACAAAAACACAAACTACTCCCAAATTAAAGTTCAATCCCAAAAAATTCTTTCAATCTTGATGGTCACAAAAAAAGTCAAAGAAATTCAATTTTGGTCATAAAATTTGTACAAAAATAAACTTTTACAAAAAAACACAATTATTTGTTTATGAATAATTTTAGAATTTCAGAAAAGCAATAAATAAAAAATGTAAAAATAAAAAAATAATTAAATTTAAATTTTTAATGGAAAGAAAATATTTTTAAGCATTTGTAGGGTTAAAAAAAGGGGATAAAAAAGTTTATAAAAAAAAAGAATGGAATAAATTAAGTTTTGAAAAGAAATAAATGAATTAATTCTTGATGGCTAAAAAAGTGAATAATTTTGTTTTTGTTAATTAAATTACAAAAAAATATGTGTTTTTGTTGAAAGAAATTCTCAGGGCATTTTGGAATTTTCAAATTGTTTTGTTAATTGTTAAAAATCTAAATAAATGCCTGGATTTTAAATGGCTGGCAAAATTTTTCTGTTCGAATTAAACAAAAACTTTTTGCAACATTGAATTTAGGGTGGCAGAGGGGTTTGTTTCTGGCAATAAAATTTTTTTCGCTAATTATGCAAATTTTGTCCACTGATAAAAGAGCTTAACATTTTCTAAAAAATTATGCAAATTTTGCCTAATTCCACACAAAATTTCATTCAAAGGAAATTTCGCCTCAATGCCGAACAAAATTTGCATAATTTTGCACAACACTTTTTTATCCCATGAAAAAAAAAAACCTAAAAATAAATATCCATTTATTTTTAGGTTTTTTGTAATATCCGGATTTTAAATGACAACAATTCTTTTTTTACGCCCTTAAAAACTGCTTTTGTTAAAAATTTAGACTTCTAATCGAGCAATAAAATTTGCAAACGTTTGAAATCCATGCTCCCGAACATAAAAGAATCATTTCAATTTTGACTACAAAATTTGTCTTTCAAAAAACATACATAGTTTCTATTTTTGGCACAAATCTAGCAACCATTGTTTTCCTTTCTTTTTTTAAAAAAAACAGAAACCATCTTCCCCCGTCTTTTTTAAAAGGCTTGCTTTTGTTTGTTGTTTTTTTTAACAAATTAAACTTAAATGGCACTTTTTTTTATCATGAATGAAAAAACATTTTTTTTGTAAACTTTTAAAAATAAAACTTGATGTTTTCAAAAAAAAGGAACTTTGAAAAATTTTTAATTTAGCATAAAATGACTATTTTTATGCAGCAGAAAAAGCAATGACACACAAAAATTTGGATATTTAAAGAAGTCAAGCGGAAGGTTGACAACAACCAAACAGACTGAAAAGCTTGAAAGCTGAAAAAAGGAAGTAAGTCACCAAAGCCACGTCTGCTTCCAACTTTAAACGTCTGCAAACAAGCTAATAAAAAAATACGTTTTGCAACGTTTAAAAAATTCCGCAAATAAAAAAAACATTGCTATTTTAAACCCAATCCTTTTTATATCTGCTGGTGGGTTAGAAAAATAATCAAAGAAATTATGCAAATTTTTCAATTAAAGCCCTCTGGAGATATCATAGAGTCACAAAAATGTCATTGACTTCAGGGACGTAAGCGGGATGGGGTGCACAAGGGGCACATGCTCCCTTCCGAAGTCATATAAATTCTTTGATCTTTTACCGCCATCAGCATAAGATCAAAGGAGCCTTCCTTGAAAAGGTTTTATCCCCTTAAAGAATGCTACTTTCTTATTTTTAATACACGCATTTTTGATCTTTAATTCCTTTTTTAAGCATATTTTATTTCTAGCATGTCTAACTTGAGCAAAAAAAAATGGCATCAGAATTGCTGGAAACAAAAAAGAAGTTTTTTAAGGAAATAAAATTCTTTCTTCTTCTTTTTTTACAGGAAATCATTTTTTTCACTGACTTGACTAAATTTTGCCATCAAAAAAGTACATTTAAATGATGACGGGGGGTCAACTTTTTTTGGCATTTTTCTTCTTTAAGGCTTTAAAAAGCGAACAATGAAAATGGCACGACAGAGAAGCATTAATGAAAAATAAAAGTTAAAGTTTCTTTTAAAAAAACAAAGACATATCTGATGAGGTCAGAATTTTTCAGTAAATGGATACATTTTATTGTTTCAGTCTTTCATTGACTAACTTTTTTAGGGAGGTTTACGCATTTTTTAAGTATTTTTTCCATTTTTGGGGTCATGTAACGAAAATAAATTTGAATATAGTTGCTTCAACGAAAGACCCTAATTATCAGGTTCATGCTACTGAATGAACCTGAAAATCAGGGATAGAAAATGCGAAAATTATTAACTCTTTTAACAAAAACGCAAATATAGCCTTTTTCTAAGACATAAAGTTGATACCAAAGATTAAATAACAAAAAAAAAGTCCAAAAAGGCATTAATGTACATTTTAGAGAAAGTGAAACATTTACGTAAACGGATTTCTCTTTTTGTTGCCTAAAAAAAGGAGGTTAATGAAATGGGATACAAAAAAAATGGTGGAGCTGCACTTTTTTGTTTATGGTTTCTGTTTTGTTCAGCCCGGAAAAAAATTGAAAGATGAAAGGGATCATGAAAACACAAAAAATTTAACAATTTGAAAAAAAGGAAAAGAAAGAAAAGGAATTAAAGCTGCAAAATTATTATTTTTGCAGGTGGAAAAACTTGGGATTTTGACTTATTTGATGTATTTTTTAAATGAAGAACGAGGGCAGGGTTGTTTGGAGTTAACGACTTTTATCTCTACCAAAGACGCCTTTCATAACCCTCAACATGCCCTAGGGCTATGATTAGATCTTCCGAAAACCATAAGTAGAAGTACATAATTATTAAGGATTTCTAGATTATACCTAAAAAAAGATAAGTGGATTTCAAAAATTTGCATATTTTTCTAGGATATCAAAATTTTAAATCTGTAAAAAATTTTAAAATTTAAAAAAATAAATAAATAATACGGCTACAGTATACCACTGTGTATATCTTAATTCAACAGTTGTAGAACTCACTTTTATGCAAATTCTAATTATAGGTTGAATTTCTAAAATCAAGAAAAACACGTGAATTTCATGAATTTGAATAACCAAATCACACATGATTTTTCACTTAAAAACATATATAAACTCTTTTTGTAAGCAACAATAGACACAAATATTTTACAATATTATTATTGTTATATTTTTCATATTAATCAAACAACAAAATTTTAAGCTTTTGTTTAACTGTCTCTATCTCAAAAAAGTGATTTTCCTTGTTTTTTTCTGGTTTCTGTTTGCTTTTTTTTGTCTTTTTTGATTTTCGATAGTTTCAATTAATAATAATAAAGTGCATCATTGATACTAATATTTTGCAAATATTTGACCTTTCAAAAGCTTTACAATTTTATCGAAAAATTTTAGAAAGCAGTGAAACAATTAAACTTATTCAAACACAAATTGTTACGTCATCTTTATTGTCATCCTTCATTGTTGTGGATGTTCTGATTTTTTTGTTATTGATTTTTTGGGGGATTCAATAAATCCTGTGTTTTAAACAAAAAATTTTTGATTGTTCAAAATTAAATTTCATCAGCTAAATTCACACATAATGTGGTAATTGCAAAATGAGAAGTTTTTTGAATAAAAGTGTAAAAATAAAGAAAAATGATACAAAAATTTTTGCAAAAATTCTTCATTTTTTTTTCAAACGCCTCCGTTTTTGCCATTGTTTTGCCATTGTTTTTTTTAGTTGAAGAAGAAGCATCAAATATGCCATAGAAATTGGATTTTTGTAGGGGGTTCAAAGCATAATTTGTGCAAATAAAAGCAAGTATTTGTGTTCAAAAAATATGCCAATTAATTTAAATTCCGTTTAAGGATTTTGTTTCAAATCTGTAATAATCAAAATTCCAACTCTGTCCATGGAAAATAAAGTCTATCAAATCCCTCGGCTTTTTGGGTTTGGGTCCCTATTAATTGTTTTGTTATTACAAAAAGTGAATATAAAAGGCAAAATTAAAAAACACATAAATATGCTTTTTTATGAGATTTTATTGTTCTCAAAATTTTTATCCTTTGTATTTTTTCAATTTTTTAAATCATAAAATCTTATGAGCATGGAAACGGGCTCTTAGAAACCGTCTTCTTTTTAGAAAAAAATGATGACAAATTTGAATAATGGAACACAAAAAAATACACAAAAATAACATTTTTATTACAAAATATTGGGGTACTGTAGAAGCCAAAAACATTTAATTAAATGCAATCAAGAAGATGGTAAAATTCAAAAGGTACAATTTTTTTTAAAACTGTAACAACGATGAATTGAACAAATTTTTGCTCAAGAAAAAATACAAACAAATTACATTTTTATTACAGCAATAATGGATACTGTAACATTTAAAAGAAAGATTTGCCTCAATCTTTCAAATGTTACAGCAATTATCAAAATAGAAATAAGAATTGAAAATGATTGTGTTGAATCAAAAAAATTTTTTGATTATACTTTTTTGAAGAGGCTGCGTTTCTACCATTTTTTCAGTTTTTTTAAAAGTGGAAAATTGTGGAGCTTTAAAAGTGTCAATTTTGTATCGGATTTTGAGAACCGTCAGTTCTCAAGAACCGATATCCGATTTTAGGAACCCCGTAAAAAATCCATGTTCCCAAAATCCGATAACGTTTACATGAACTTGTTTTTTGATGGTTTTTGCAAACCCATTAAAAATATCTTTGTTCACGTAATCCCTCCCTATTCACAAAACCTGATATCGGTTCTTTGGAACGGATATCAGGTCTCAAGAACCGACATCGGATTATGTGAACCTCCAAAAAACTTTGAGTTCTCAAAATCCGATACAACATAAACATTGATGTTACTATTGCCTCTTGTCATGATCAAGTGATCATGATCATTTTGCTTTAACAATTTTTATTTTTGCTTCAACAATTTTATTTCGTTAACGTGAATCAGTTTTGTTCTATGGAAAACTGATTCACGTCTTTGGTTGGAAATATTTCTCGAATGATAAATCATCGCTATTTTCTTGAAATTTTCCATATTTAAACTTCTGAGAAAAATTGTAATATTTGTCTTATGTTTAAATAAAGAAAGCAACTTTTAAAATTGTTGAAAGTATTATTATTAGTTTTCGTTCCCTTTAAAGACGAGGGACGAATTCTCATGGTGCATCGACCCAACTAATACTGGGCCTGATTATCTGCATCCAAGTGCAACCTGCAGATATTCACCAGCCTAGCTGTCTGTCCGCACAACAGAAGCTAGGACAAGGAAGATGACATCAATCCTTCGCACAATTCCACCCACCAAGAACAAATTATCACGTTTGGTCCAAGATTCAAAAAAATCACTTAATGCGCACCTTGATCCATGATATCCAATTCAAGATTACGTGGACATCTTGAATTGGATACCCTTCAAAGATTTTTTCTTGACGAATATAGATTCGTTACCATTGACTGATGTTACAAAATTGGCATATTTAATGGATTCCCTAACCGGCACAGCAAAGAAAGCAGTGCAAGGCACGTCATGTTCAGGACGAAGGACGAATTCTCACCTCTTATTTTATTACGAAATTTTATCGCTAATTAATTAGAAGTACCAAACGATATCGCAAAATTTTTCCATTATTTGCTTTCAAAATCATGGTACTGCTATAGCAGTACCATGATTTTGAGCAGCTGCTATCACATAATTATAATTATTTCTATGAATGTTCAATTTTTTTCTTTATTGCATAAATAATTTTTTTTGAAATTAAATACCGTAACCATTTTGTTCCCTCAAAAAAGACGTTTTTGATGAAGGATTTCACAATCAAGAAAAAACATCAAAGTCAAAATCAAAAAAAAACATAAATATGCTTTTTTATGGGATTTTCATTGTTCTAAAACTCCGAACCCTTTGTTTATTTTTTCAATTTTTTGAAATCATTTTGAGCTTAGAAACGGCTTCTTAGGAACCGTCTACTTTTTACAGCAAAAATGATGACAAATTTGAATAATGAAACTCACAATAAATACAAAGAAATTACATTTTTATTACAAAAAATATTCGGGGTACGGTAATAGCTAAAAAAGTTGGTTATTACAATTTTTATCAAAACAGTGAAAAATAATTTTTAGCAATTTTTAAGAGACGATATACGACAGGATTCAAAACGAGCGGCACATGAAATTTTTAAATGAATTTTTTTGTGGTCCATTCGATTAAACTAGATGAAAAAAGGTTATTTTGAAAGTTTTGGCTTTATCTATATCGTACTTTTGATTTAACTGTAAAGTAAAGTTACTGTATATCCAAAAATTGAAAAATTCGGGAAAAATCCAAAAGTAAACCAATCAAAAAGTTATTTCCCATAATTGTACATATAAATAAGGGCTATTAGTTGCACTATACAAAAAAATTTTATCTGACCCCTAATGTCGAAATTTTGGCTATTGTAATTTTCGACACAGAAAAAAAAATTTGCATATCGAAATAGATGAAGCAAAGATATATCACACCAAATAGCCCAATTTCTGGGCTTTTCAAAAATATAAAATTTGTTGAAATCGGTGGGGTAATTTTCGATAGCCAGTAAAAATGGTGTGCGTGATCAATATCTCCAACATCAATCTCGGGGTAAAACTCATGTATGATGAAATATATTGACCTGCGGTGACTTGCATTATGAAATATCATGTTGTAAGAGTATTCTGGGTGAATTTCATAACATTTGGATATCATTAAGACATATGCCATCAACAGGACAGTGTTTTAATGCCTTCAAAAAGGTTCAAAAACAATTTTTTCGCACTTGTTAACAGTATTTCGTAACATTAAACAGAAAAAGAAAACCAATCGAGAAAAAATGTAAAATCCGAAAATTCAAAAAAATCGAAATTTTGAAAAAAATTGCATAATCATCAAATTTGTTCCCAAATGATTTTTACTGGCAATATTAATCATAAAAATTAATTTTGAGACATTCAGAACTTTTTTGAAAGCATAAAACATGGATTTTAAAGATAATCTATATGCGAAAAATACCATGATTTTTAAAATAACGGAAAATTAAAAGTTGGTATCCCCAGGTGTTGAAATTATACGTACTAATTCCAGACATGCTATATTTTGTCGATAATGGCGAAAAAAGTTGAAAGGTATGATATTTCATACAGTTATGATACCTCAAAAAATGGTCAAAAACAAGGTAAGTTTCAACATGCCCGGAAAAACCGATAATGCCTAATTTTTTAATATTCATTGGCTTCTGATAACTTATATTACATCTATTTTATGTTTTAAAAGCTTTAACTCTTTTATTTTTAACCAAAAACTCAAATTACCTTGATTTTTCCTTCGACACCTGAAGTTGCTAATTTCAAAATTTCCTGTTGATGGCATATGTCTTAATGATATCCAAATGTTATGAAATTCACCCAGAATACTCTTACAACATGATATTTCATAATGCAAGTCACCGCAGGTCAATATATTTCATCATACATGAGTTTTACCCAGAGATTGATGTTGGAGATATTGATCACGCACACCATTTTTACTGGCTATCGAAAATTACCCCACCGATTTCAACAAATTTTATATTTTTGAAAAGCCCAGAAATTGGGCTATTTGGTGTGATATATCTTTGCTTCATCTATTTCGATATGCAAATTTTTTTTCTGTGTCGAAAATTACAATAGCCAAAATTTCGACATTAGGGGTCAGATAAAATTTTTTTGTATAGTGCAACTAATAGCCCTTATTTATATGTACAATTATGGGAAATAACTTTTTGATTGGTTTACTTTTGGATTTTTCCCGAATTTTTCAATTTTTGGATATACAGTAACTTTACTTTACAGTTAAATCAAAAGTACGATATAGATAAAGCCAAAACTTTCAAAATAACCTTTTTTTCATCTAGTTTAATCGAATGGACCACAAAAAAATTCATTTAAAAATTTCATGTGCCGCTCGATCTGTAAATTTTCTAATCCTGTCGTATAGTGTCTCTTAAAGTGTCCTCATTGGTGTTACAATCTCTCATTTTACCACGAAATTTAAACGCTAATCGGTAATAACAAAAAATATCAAAAAGTGTTTCCAATATTTGGTATTAAAATCTTTGTATCACTATCACAAATTTATTTGAAAAACTTTTTTTGTGCGTATTGTTTTTCATTTTTTGTGTTGCATAAATTTTTGTAGTTTCAAATTTAATTACCGTAACCAGTTTGTTCCCCCATAAAAGACGTTTTAGATAAAGGATAATGTAATTTCTTTGTATTTTCTGTATCTCTTTCTTTTGTATCATTTTATTTCGCTTCCCTGGAGGCATATTCTTTTTGAATAAATAAATATAAGGATTTCACAAACACAAAAAACATCAAAGCCAAAATCATAAAAAAACATAAATATACTTTTTTATTGGATTTTCATTGTTCTCAAAATCTAAATCCTTTGTTCATTTTTTAAGAAATCAAATGTTTTTGAGCTTAGAAACGGTTCCTTAGCAATTATATTTTCTTTTCATTTTTCAGGAAAAATAAATGAAATGATTTTGAACAATGAAATACAAGAAAAATACAAAAAAATTACATTTCATTACAAAATATTTGAGTACTGTAGATTAACAATTGTAAGCAAGAACGGATAAGGGCATAATCTTTGGAACCCAGCATGAAAGTTATGCTGATAATGATTGTTTTTGAGAAAATTGAATGTAAAATTTTGAGAATTTGTTTCTTTTTTATCCAGATTTATGGCGAGCAGTAAGCTGAAAAAAATACAACAAATAAAGCCTCTATCAACAACTTAATCAAAATGAAATCTCGATCTCCGACTTCTGGATATTGTTTATTTCTAACATCGGTAAAATAAGAATTTACAGAAATTACTATTTTTAAAAATTAGTATTTTGCTGAAATTTTGCAATTTTTGATTGATGCAAAACGTTTACGATATTTTTGGCAAAGCGTTCATGAATGACAAATTTTATTAAAAACTTTCAAAAAATCCAACTTTGCAATTTCATCAACAAAATTTTACAAATTTGAATTTATTTTATAAATTTAACCATCAAAATCTTTTATCTTCTTTATCATGTCCGATGATCCAAAGCTGAAATGGATGTATGATGGTCCGAAAGCGGATGTGCATCGAGAAGATTTTTTGCTTGGAAAGCAGCTTACAAAAGATTTTGAACTTTATTCTGATGTTGCTCGAAAAGATCCTGATGCTGCAAAATCTGAAGCAATTGATAAATCCTTTATTAAATCTGCTACACATTCTTCAAATCGAAGCAATAAAGTTTCAGCACTTGGATTGGATATTGTTATGCATGAAGATCCTCTGGTTGCAATTAAGGTTTGCCTTTTTCTTTATCTTGATTAGAGTTCTTTCTTTCCTCGTTACCCGGTAGGAATTCCTGCCCTCTCCCCAACGGGGACAGCCCGTTTCCCATTCTTGCTGTTATTTTATCCCTGTTCGATGTCCCTGCTTAATTTTTGCCCTTTTTGGTTTCCATAGTTTTTGAAATTT
>JAMRXY010000240.1:0-32765 GCA_024447195.1 Panagrolaimus sp. LJ2414 | reverse complement strand
CGAGGAGGAAAGAAAACAGAAAGAAGGAAAAGATCAAAAGCAAAAAAAGAAGAAAAACATTCAACTTTTTTCTTCTTTTTGCACATGCTTCTTTTCCAGGATGATTATGATGATGGTCAACGAAAGAAAATTAGCGATAAGATTATATGTATTTTTTTTTCTTTAAAAAAATGCTAAAAATGAAAGTAATTTATGGATGTTTCAGGATGTATAAAAAGTTAACGAAGCGTAAAAAAAAGTTATCAGAAGTTTTAAAAATTTTATTTCTCTTTAAATTTAAGGGCAAATTTTTTTTATTAAAACACTACCGTATAGCATTGGATACGGTATCGATTTTAAAACTAAAAGTTTCTTTGCAAAAAAATCAAAATCTTGTTTTAAAAAAATTCAAAATAATCAGGGAAATTTAATAATAAAAATTTAAGAAAGTTTTTTTGTTCAAATCAAACAAAATTTTGACGGTTTTTAAAAAATCGTTTTCGAAGACTACAAAATCTTTACTTTTTTAAAAACTTTTTGTCTTAAAAATTTTAAAAAACTCATTTATTTTTGTTTCAGGTTGTTAAAAATAAAGTCGCGTGAAACAGATAACAATTACAAACACCAACATCGAAGAAGACGCAATTCAAAAAAATGTTTGAAGAAGAGTTGGTGATGGGTGTTGTTGATGCTTGCTTATTGTTGACCTTCTTGTTCAAAAAAATTTTCCTTCTTCAAAAATTTTTAAAACGAGTGTTACAGTTCTTTTTTTCATGTTGTTGTGGCATACGTTAAAAATAATAAAGAAAAAATACAACTGCGAAAAATAGAAAGAAAAACGGAAGCATTCAAGAAGCAATGGAACGTAGATTCTTTGGTGTTAGCAAAAAGGATCACCACCATCAATACGTCAAATATAAAGTATATTTTTTATGACTTTCTTCGTTTTCCGATTTGCAGAAGGAATCAATCATTGCTAAAACAACTACGAGGTTGCTGCTGCCGAAAATCCGATTTAAAAATATCAAATAAAGAAAGTGAAACCGGAAGTGATTATTAGTTTTTTTTTAATCTTACGCTTCATTCAACTTCTTCTAGTTCAAAAGTAATAAAAAAAAACGGTTTCAACGTTCCTTCTTCTTCTGCCTTCAAGTGTAATAAATTTTTTTCTGGAAAGAAAACTATTAAAAAAACCACAATATATTTACTATAATTCTGATGCTTTAGACGATGAAGCTCCATGGAGGTGCAAAATTATTGTGGGGAAAAGTTATTGTGCTTCAAAAAATATTAAAAAAACGATGCAAAAAACATATTTTGAAGGCGCGCATTTACACTCGCAAAAAAACGAGAATGGAAGAAAAACGAGTGAATCAGAAAAAAAAAATGGGAAGACTTTTTTCTACACTTTCTTGCTTGCTTTGTTGCAGCAACAGCACCTATAATAGCCGAACAAAACATAACAAAAAATATCAGCAATAGCAAAAACGTCTGTAACACATACATTTTTTATAAACTTTTTTTTATTTTTAAAGAACAAAACTAAAATGTAAAAAATCAAACAAATAACACAGATTTTTATTAAATCCATATTCTTATATCACTACCATTATCAACTTCATCTTCTTCATTCAAGCACCACCACGGCGACGTTTTCGAAGTCTTTTATCAGTTGGTGGTTCAATGAGTCGAGCAATTCGCATTGTATCATATTTTTTTGATTCTTCAGCAGTTGCAGTTGAAATTCTAAAAAAAACCAGAAAATGGGATTAAATATATTTTTCGAACTAATACTTGCATAACAATAAACAAATAAATATTTTTAAAAAAGAATAGAAAAACATACATGCAACCAAGTGCAGAAAGAGTTTTTCCACTTTGTAATTCACTGAGATGTAATTGTGCTGAAAGTGGAGTAATTGCAACTTTAAAATCATTGAGAACCAAGAATAAACATAAAAACCATGCATTAAATTTATCACGCTCCATATTTGAATATGCCCATCGAGCATTTGATTTAATATTTTCTTCTAAAATCATGAAATATTGACATTTAACTAGTTTAAACAAACAAATAAAAACATACTAAAGAATTCTTCACGAATTGTATGGAATATTTCAGAAGGAAACTTTTCAAATGCTGATGATTGCAAAGATCTTTTGTTTGTTGCCATTTGTTCAACAAAAATTGACATCACAATTAACTTCAACATAAGGAAGCATTCTTTTTCACTTTTTTTATTTCCCATAACTTTTGTAGCAACTTCAGCAACCATTTTTGTAACACCTAAAATCACATCAGTTACAGTAAAGCCATTGTTCTTATGATATCTACTCCAAAACGATCACTTCAAAAAGTCTTAAATTAAAAGTAGCTTTTTGGAATCCAACCTCAAATCCAAAGTCAATCAAAAAAAAAGGTTGTCCAAAAACATACCAAGAGAAGTTAATTTTGCAAGTTCATCGTTTACAATGAAAAACTTTTGAGCAATTTCACCAAAGGATTGTAGATTGAATTCAGTGTAAAATAATGAAGGAGCATAGATTTCAGCAGGAACTTTTGCGGTACGATTTGCAGGAGGCAACACTGAACTTTCAGCTGTTACAAATGCTTTTTTATCATCATCACTTCTAACAACAGAATTTTTGGATTCGAATGTTGATTTTGATAGAGTTGTAAGAGTTTCCTAAAAATAAATGTTTTACATGCATAATATGATATTTGAATAAGCAGAGCTATTTTTAGGCATATTTATTATGAAGACATTCCTTAGGTGACCTATTCTTTCAAAATCATGCATAATCTTATGTTATAAGAGTTGAAGAACGCTTTATAGTACGGTATGTTATGCCAAGTCTAGCAGACATCTAACCTCAGACTGTCCTACAGTATCTTAAACTCATAAACAATAATGATCCGAATTACCCGTTGTTCGACAAAAAGTTGAAATATAAATTTTTTTAAAATCTCGGGTGTTCAAAGCATTTTCTCAAAAATCTCATTTTCATAATACTTTGTCCACAAAAAAACCCAGCAATACAAAAACCTACATTATTAATTTGTCGTCGAAGTGTTGCTTCCAACATTTTGTTCTTCTTTTCACTACCAAATTGAGTTGTAAGTTGTCGGCGCCGATCAGCAAAAGATTGTTGATCCATTGAATAATCAGCAAGATAATTGACCTTTTTCTTTATCTCTTTACCAGTAAGCAGTTCAGGATCAATTTTATGAATGCCTTCAAATCGTAACATTGAAATTGGTTTATATTCAAGCTGTTGGGTTGTTTTATTATGAATTGCAAGGCAATAATCATAATTATCATCTTCGTCAATTTTTTCTCGTCCCAAAAATGTGATATCCGGAGCAGCCTAAAAATCGAATTTATGAATTATGATAAGACATGTGAAGAAAAAATATCAGGTATCTTTAGAAACAATATATTTAAGGATTTTAATTGAGATACGTATCTAGCTGTCATTATCGTAGAAATCCGTCCGCTCCCAAAGATCCGTTCTTAAAAAACTTTCCCCAAACTAATGCATAATCTATTCAAGGCCAACAAAACTAACCTTATTTTTAAAAGAATAAATCTTTTGTCTTGCTTTATAAACATGTTCGGTAAATTTAGGTGTTTCAGTTTCTTTCAACCTAAAATGATCCATCACAGCAACAACATGATCACTTTCAGTTTCGAATCCAAGTTGATTAAAATCTGATGGATTTAATGTATGCCGAACACCATTTGGTCTTGATGATGAAGCTAAAAAAGAAATCGTATTTTTTAAAGAACAATGCCAAAAAAACCTACGTTGGTCAGAACCATTGATATCAGTTTGTCGACGCTTCTTTTTCTTTTTTTACCGGTTCTTCTGTTTCTTCCAGATTAATTTCTTCAATCTCAACATCACCGTTCTCTTTCGTTTTACCCATATTTAACCAAATAATATAATTACTGTAAGAAAAATAATAGAAAAGTTTGTTAAATTTAAACAATCAAATTTAAACCGAAAAATCAGCCTGAATTTATACATCAAAGATAAAATAACATTTTGCCAAAAACAAGCATTTAACAAAAAATTTAAAAATCTCTGACAGAATCGTGTAAAAATATATTTATAGTCAAAGTTAAAAGTTTTCCAAATAATTACAATCAATAAATAAATACACAAAATCATATACATTCTCCACCGTATGATATTTACTAACAATCAATAAATACTGCATTTGTACAAACTACAAAACGAGGAGCAAATTTACATAAAAGTATCATCAAAATTTAGCATTTTTGGTGTCGCTTCTACTGGTGCACGGTTTTTTGTTACATCGAGATTTTTGAGTTGTTGGTGGAGTCGTTGGCATTCTGAAGGTTGAAGCAGGTTTTTTCAAGGATGCAAGAAGGCTGTTGGCGGCTGTTGAAGATAGAATTGGTCTAAAATATTGGGGTTTTGTTATACTGTATTAATGGCAGCAAATAAACATACGATGCAGGCATTGGAAGCATAAATAAACCATGGCCACCCTTTTTATTTTCTTTTTCACTAAAAAAGACCTTTTTAAGAATATGTTACAAAATTTTATAAACTCACGTTGTAACACCAGAAGGATTCATAGAATCATCATTATCTTTGTCCACAGTCTTTTTCGGTGTACTCCTGCAAAAGAATTAAATAAAAATGCCTAACAATTGACTAAATCTTACCTTTCCACAGTAGAATTTTCATCTTTTGCCTCATCATTTTCACTTTCATCAACAAATGTTACTTTTGGTCTACCATTTACATGTTTACCTAAAATATAAACTGTTATCATTTGTATTTTTCAATCCCGAAATCATTCATTTGACAGATTTCCGAAGACAACATAACCACTCCACATCATTGTAATTCAAACATAAAAAACCAACCTTCTTGTCTTTTCTTTGTCGAATCTTCCGTCTTCGTATTGATAGAATCATAAGCTTCAAGTTGTCGATCCACTACAACATTAATTACTTTCATCATATCTTGTAAATTCTTTTCAGTTTCAGTCATCAAATTTGCAATTTCAGGTAAAGCTGGATCATTCGGAGATATTCCTTCAAGGAATCTATGCAGTTTGTTGTAACTTTCTTCCCGAGCTCTTCCAACCACATTCATTTTGTGTGTAAGTAATTTATAGAAATCCTCGTATTTCATCTTTGATGGAATATTATATCAGCTAAAAAATAAATCATTGAAGAAAAAATAGAAAAATGCAAGCACGAACACGATAAGAATGTGTAATTATTGGGTAAAAATAACAAACTCGAACATAATCAAAACATTAATCTTAATTAAATAGTTGATTAAGAAAGTAACACTAAGAACAAAATTTAACCTTAAATTTTATCTTTAATTTTATAAAAAAACAGTACAAAAAGATGGAATAAAAACCAAAAAAAGTACAAAAACACGACAAAAATAAACTTGGATTAATCTGAAACATAAAGTGACTGGTAGTTTTTAATTACTGATAGAAAAAATGGGAAGAAATTGTTGTAAAACTTGTAAAAAATACAACAAAAAAAGTTGAAAAAAAAATTGAAAAATTTAAAAACACGGCAGAAAATTTATTTTTGGCAAGATGGTTCCT
Source organism: Panagrolaimus sp. LJ2414 (assembly GCA_024447195.1). Classification (NCBI taxonomy): domain Eukaryota; kingdom Metazoa; phylum Nematoda; class Chromadorea; order Rhabditida; family Panagrolaimidae; genus Panagrolaimus; species Panagrolaimus sp. LJ2414. The sequence continues at coordinate 27,175 of JAMRXY010000240.1, read as the reverse complement.
GCGTTGGCGGGAAAACACGTTTTGAAAATAAAAAAGAATGAAGAAGAACAAGTTTTTTTTCAAGTTCGAGATTCGTTTTTTGGGTTTGAGATATTTTTTTGATGACGTATTTTTGCTTGCTTTTAATTGCTTGTTAGCGCTGTATTTTTATAACAAATTGTTTAATTTTGTTTGTTTTTTTACATTTGCTAAAATTAGTTTTATTTGTTATATTTTTTTGTATTTTTCTTTGCATGAAGACCCTTTCTTTCGGTTGCCGGTACGAAGACCATAGATCAACAAAGATTTCGACAGAGAAGCCAATTATGGCTTTGCTGCAATTACATTGTATGTCATGTTCGATTCAAATCGAACATGACATACAATGCACGTCTGCTGCTGCTTCTTGCGAAATATCTCTAGCATCATCGGTCCGGTCCAATCGGGCCTCATGCATTTGAATTTCATCTCTCTCAAACACATAAGAATGGCGCGCAAAAAATTTGTCTAGAAAGATCCTCCCCCTTTTTTTGTCTGACATACATATAAAAGGAGCTTTCGATTTGGTTTTTATCGGTCAAAAATTGAAGAGGTGTTGTTTTTTAAAAACTTGAAAAAAGTTGGAACAAAAAGCAGAAAGGGTTTTTATCAATATGGTCAACATCTGTTTTATATGAGAAGATGGAAGCAAAGTTTTTGTCTTTGGTAGTGTCATTTTTACAACCAGTGTATTTTTGTACGTGTACCTTGTTGTGCCAATCCATCACCTTCTTCTTTTTTCGCATCGTTTTGGCGCCAAAAGCATGTGATTGGTTTTTTGCAGTGTTCAAAAATCTAAAAAAAATTTTTATGACCAAATTTTCTTCCTTGACTTTCGTGTTTTGCTGCTGCTGCTTATTTCTCTTTCTTTCTGTCTCTCTTTAAATATTTCTTTTTTAGCTTCGTTGTTTTTGCATCACCAAAGCCCTTTGAGCGGTTCATTCAAAAAATACAAATATGTGCGACAAAGAAAACCAAGTAAGTTGTTTTTTACTTTAAATTTCGTCATTTTTCGTCTGTTAAATTTCAAAAAAACTACCAATTTTGTCTCGTGTTACATGAAATCAATATTGTTGTATTATAGATTCCAATGGGAGAAGAATTTATTAAGCCAGTTACAAGAGATGAAGATGAACCAATTTTACGTGAAAATCCAAATCGTTTTGTTATCTTTCCAATTCAATACAAGGATATCTGGTCATTCTATAAAAAGGCTGTCGCCTCATTTTGGACTGTTGAAGAAGTAAGTTTTTTTGAAGTTCATCTCGTTATTTAAGTGCACAGAGTTTTAGTTGAATAATTAGCGGCAAAAAACACAAGTTCATGTCTACAAAAATCTGTACCATATTACTGTTATCCTTTCATTAACTACTGTATTTTTCAGGTTGATCTTGGGAAAGATATGGCCGACTGGAATAAAATGAATGAAAATGAAAAATTCTTTATTTCTCGGGTTCTTGCCTTCTTTGCAGCCTCTGATGGGATTGTCAATGAAAATCTTTTGGAACGTTTCTCTCAAGAAGTTCAAATTCCAGAAGCTCGTTGCTTTTATGGCTTCCAAATTGCAATAGAAAATATTCATTCTGAAATGTATTCCATGTTAATTCAAACTTATATTCGTGATGAAACTGAACGGGCTCTTCTCTTCAATGCAATCTATGAATTTGAATTCATTAAAAAGAAGGCTGATTGGGCACTTCGTTGGATTGCTTCTAAAGATACTTCCTTTGGTGAAAGAATTATTGCTTTTGCTTGCTGTTGAAGGGATCTTTTTCTCTGGTTCTTTTGCAGCAATCTTTTGGTTGAAGAAACGTGGCCTCATGCCTGGTTTAAACCCATTCCAATGAATTAATCTCTCGAGATGAAGGTCTTCATCGTGATTTTGCATGTTTATTGTATAAACATCTCAATCATAAACCAACTGTTGCAAGAGTACATGAAATTATTCGTGATGCAGTTAAAATTGAACAAGAATATCTCACTGAAGCTCTTCCCGTTGATATGATTGGTATGAATTGTCGTTTAATGTCACAATATATTGAATTTGTTGCTGATCATTTGTTAGCTGAACTTGGCTTGGATAAGGTTTGTTTTTTTATTTGTAATAATGTATTCATATATCATACCGTAATCTAATGAACCTTTCCATTTTCAGATTTACAAAGTTGAAAATCCTTTTGATTTTATGGAAAATCTTTCAATTCAAGGCAAAACAAATTTCTTTGAAAAGAAGGTTGCAGAATATCAACGCATGGGAGTTATGAATCAACTTGAAGAACGTGAATTTTCAATGGATGCTGACTTTTAAAAAGTTACTGTTTTTTTATATTTTACTGTTAATGTTCTTGTTCTTTATATTTACAATTCCTACTGTTTTTCACTTTTTTAACTTTTCAACTTTTTGTTGTGCCTTTTTATCTGAGATGTGTCTGTTCTTATTTTGGATTTTCAATAAAAATGTTTTATTTTGCATCGTTGTTTCTATGGTTACTGATTTTAGTGAGCAAGGGAGAGATTGAGCTTGCAGAAGTAGTTTTGTATATTTATAAAATGACAGAAAATACTCAAAATGTTAAACCAAATCCAAAAACAGAAATGGAAAGAATAATTAACAGCTTTCCAATTCGAGGTAGGTAATCAGCAGATTCTTAACAGCTCCAAAATAAACATATTTTAGAGATTAAAAGTAGTCTTCCGCTTCAAATCGCGTTACATTACCATATCCATTTGGATCCATTTATTTATATCTCACTTATAGGAAGTTTAATTATAAAAGTACAGTAACCATTCTTTTTATATTTATTCAAATTTGTATCTTTTAGTATGAAGCCTTACATCCAACTTATCGGGTCATCCTTGTTGCAATTCTTATTATCTCAGTTTTTATTGAATTTGTACGACCGTATCTCGGGTATTACGGTAATCTTGGAGAAAAAGTAAAACTACAGTAATATTTTGTAAAAGTTTTATCAAAAAAATGTTTTAGATCCCAGCTTTATCCGGATTTTGGATAACCACTTTAATCCTTCAAATCCCGATATCCCTGTTTCTTTGCGTTAATCCCGAAATATATCCACTTCCATTAGAAAGATTTTTTCTTATTTTTCATATTCTATTTTTAGTCTTTGAAGTAAATATTTGACCTATGTTAAACATAAAAATATATGTATTATACCTTTAGGCAATATTCAGCTTCCAACTTGTTCGAACTCTTGCAGAATATCAAATTGAAAGATTTAAGCAAAATATTGCAGAAGATGAAGATCAACAAAAGAAGGATGAAGCCGAGATAATTTTGCATAAAATGTTTCCAGATGCAACTGATTTGGATATTACAACATTGCCTAAACATTTAACAGATAGCATCGTTCATCGAGTTAAAGATTCGCATAAATAATAGCGTTAGAATTTTTGCCTTTATTTGTCGTAAATGTGTAACAGTTGTAATTATGATATTTCTTAAACTCAATAATGAACAAAGAAATCGGAAAATCCACTTATATTATGATCTCACAATCGTCGACGACTATTGTAACAATCCAACAAAAATAAAACCATTTCACAAATTCCTCTTATTTTAATGAGGATGTTGCATTTGTAATTTTAAAATGCTTTTAAAAATTAAAAATAAATATTCCAAGATTAATTTTTTGAAAAAAGCTGTTTTTCTTTTTCAATCCGATCCAAAAAAAAATAATAAAAAATGCAGCTTTTTTTGCCTGATTTCTCTTAACACGATTTTCAGCCGATGATGACCCCGCGTTTTTATGAATTACGAATTTTGCAAAGCTTGACTGTTTTTTACAACAAATATTTACCGCAAAATTAATACTGTTTTATTACTTTGTTACTAAGAAATATTTATTAACAAATATTAATCTAATCGAAAACAGGATAAATTGTAACTATGGAAGTTCAAAGTGGTGAAGAATCGCAGGAAGCTTTTGAAGTAAGCTTTTTGTTATTATTTTTAATCACTCTTTATAACTAGTATTTTTGTAGGCTTTAGAAGGCGAAGATAAAATTGAAACATCTGAAGAGATGAAAGAAAATGTGAATCGTCTGAAGAATGTTTTAAAATTATCAAAAGCTCGAAGATTTGCATATTGTGAATTCTTTTATTCTCCTGTTGATACACAAATTTTTTGTTCAGAAAATGAATTTTTATCACTTGTTAAAGAGAATTTACCAAATTTACGAACAAAGAAACTACGAAAATCTGAATGGCGAGTAATTCGACGATTAATTGGAAAACCTCGAAGACTTTCTGTTAATTTTTTGAAAGAAGAACGAAGAACTTTGGAAGAAAAACGGTATGTTTTATCTCTTTTTGTAAAATCATTACTGTATTAATTATTTTAGAGCAAAGATTCAAAGTATTTATCGTGGCAGTGTAACACAACTTGATCCAGATTCTGTAGATTTACCAGCCAAGTTACCTCGACCTTTAATGGTTGGAACAAAAGTTTTTGCAAAACTTAGTGGTTCCAAGGATGGCGTATATGCGGGTTCAATTGATGCAACACAAGATGATGGATATCGAGTTGTCTTTGAAAAAGAGAATGTTTTTCCAACAACTGTAGTTAGGGTAAGTATTACCTATGAAAGTGCTACAGTATACATTATAACAATATTAATGAATTTTAGGAAGATCAAGTTATGGCTGCTCAACCACCAGAATTATTATCTCTTTCATATTTTCTTACAACAAATAAAGCAAATCTTAAATCTCAACTACCTCCAAGTAATAATGTATTTTTGCCTTCTCAAGCTTTGGTTGAAAGAATGCAGCAGCAATCTGTTATTACTGGATATACAATTGATCCACAATCAAATATGTCCCTTCCAGTATACAGTAATGCAGCGGTAGCACAAAAGAAAACTTCTGTTCGTGATGATAAAGTTGGAAATTTTCCTGTTCGAATGCTTGTAATTATTGTTAAAATGTGTAAGCTATTGGAGCATAAAAGAAGTACAATAAAATTGTTGCGGTCATTGAATGATGAAGCGATTAAGCTTAGCCGATATGGAGCACCGTTCCCGAGACCTTTTGTTGTAAGTTTTGGATTAATCTTAATTCTACCGTATCATGTATTAATGATACCGTAATATTTCAGACTGCATTTGCGGAAGTTGTTGTTGATTTGGAATCAATAAATAAAATGCTTCGAGTTTATGCTGAAGCATTAAATGAATATCGTTCAAATTTATTGAATCAAAGATCTCGTCCTGTTGTTACTGATCGACCAGAAGTCCTTCGACGAACCTGCCATAATCATGCAAATCAAATTTTAAAGCATTGCTCATCTGTTATTCAAGTTCGAGATGAAAAAGCAAAAGAAGTAATTGCAATGTTGAGTTCATTATTGTTACAAGTAAGGCTTATTTGATTGTTCTGTTCAATATATCTACAGTATTCTTTCTTTTTTTTAGATTCGATTCCTTGGACAACATGCAATTAGTTCTCGATCATGTGCAGAAGAAATTACAATTTTGAATGATTCCTTGAAAGAACTCAAAGATTCATTACCTGCTGAATGTCATGCTGCTTTTCAAGATGGCGTTGAAGTTCATATGAAACAAGTTTTTACAACACTTTTAAAAGTTCGACCTCAAAATGGAATATAAAAATTATTATCTGTGTTTGTAAATTTCTGTTTTTTTATTTTTTGAGAAAAGTTTTTTTTTATTGAAGTTTGAAAGAGCAAAAAATACATATGTATTTATTGACCACATATTTGTAGTACATTTGATTTAACTGCCGCCAGCAACCAAGCAGATTGCTTGGTTTTGCGATAAATGAGAGAAAAAACAAAAGGAAAGGGAGATTAAGCTTAAAAGAAGATGAAGCAAATCAGGTGGCTTTAAAAGAAAGAAGATGAGCAAAAGAGAAATGAGAGAGATTTTTTCCCGCAGGTCGTTGCTTTTCTCAGAGATGAGCTTATCCGTTGTTGTTCTTGGACAGCAGCAGTTTAGTTAGTGTGACATTATAGTCTATTGAAAAGGAAAGAGAAAAAGCACGGCTGTTTTTGCCGCCGATGGCGGAAGAAAAAAAAATCAACGTTCTTGGGTTGTTGTATTTATTTTATTCATTGCACATTTTAAGTGTGTGTAAAAGAGGAGTGCGCCGCTTTGAATTTAAAAAAGAGAGAGATCTGTGTGAAAAAAAATATATTTATTTAAAAAAAGGTTTTTTGGGGTAATATTGTTTTATTGGTAGAAGAGGTAAATAACGTTCGAAAATTAGTTGAAATGAAAGTTACTCGACGATCATCAAGTTTTGGGTCATCTTCAATTGGTCGACGATCAAGTGTTAACGCAAGAGACATTGAACGAATTCAACAATTATTACAAGTAAGATTTTATTTTTGTGAGAAAATGTCTACCACACTTGTGATTACTGTATTACCGTAACCCTGCAATATCGTCTCATACAGTAACCGAGAGTTCAGTGATACTATTATATATTACCGTACACTACAGTTTCCTTCATTATATTAGTCAGTCAAATACCGTAATCTAACCCTTCTTCCCTTACGGTATTCAATATACAGTACTCCGAAACATACAATTACCGTAATCTTAAATTCGCAATTTTAGAATCGAATAAAACTTTCTCCCCAAGTCGCCTACTGTATTATTCTCATTTCTCCAGTATTTGCATATTTTCTTGCCTCCATTCAAAGACTGTATTCCGGATCACTTTCAAAATTTGCCGATTCTAAATTCCTTCTTGAAATTCCAAATTTCACCACCCTTGCTTCTTTCAATATTTTTGCAATTATTTTTTCAATTCAATTAATTTTTTTATGGATTTTACCATCTGATGATTATAAAGTTACCACTTCAACAGGAGAAAAGCATATCGTAAATGCCAATAGTTTTACGTCTTCCCTTCTCATTGCACTTTTATATGTTTTCGGTGCAACCCTCGGATTTTACAGTGGGGCTGTGGTTTATGATAATTTTATTGCTGTTTTAATTTTGTTTAGTGGATACTGTATTGCAGTAAATTTATATTTACATTATTTTTATAATCCTAATGAATCATCAAGTAAGGATTTTTAAAAGATGAGATTACAGTAGCAAAAATAAAATTGTAGCATTTACAGTAAATATAAACCTACAGTAATCCCATGTTTCTGATATTATCATTAAAACTTCTTATTTTAGGTGAAACCATTTATCCTTGACTTTTTCTTTGGCAAAGATCTCCAACCAAGAATTCTTGATATTGATATTAAAAATTTTGTTACAAATCGGATAGCCTTTACCCTTTGGGCACTTTATGTTGTATCTTGCATCTATCATTCCAAACAACTTTATGCCAAAACTCCTCGTAAGCTTTTTCTATTTTTACAACAACTAAAAAACATCTGCTTTAAATTAATTATTCAAAGCTAATTTTTCTTCTCTTTTACAGCGGCACTTCTGACACTTGTTGCCCTCCAGCTGTTTTATATTGCTCGACGGCAATGGACTGAACATCTTTTTTACGCTAATTTGGATTCACAATATGATCGAGCAGGATTTTATCGACTTTGGGGAGTTGGAGTCTTTCTTTTAATTGTTCATACTGGTCCGGTGTCAATTCTTGCCAATTCAAAAACTGGTGTTTCTTTAATCGTTTGTGGAGTTCTTGAATTGCGAATATCGTCTTTCAACTCCTCAATTCTGCATGTGATCTTCAAAGATATAATTTTCGAGCCGCTAATGGAAAACTAAAAATCAACGATAAAGATCCATATTTTCTTTCAGCAAAATATAAGAATGAAGGCGGAGAAACTGCTGTGAATCTCTTACTTGGAAGTGGATATTTTCGTTCCTGTCGACATCTAAATTATACTACAGAATTCTTAACATTTTTAACATGGTCCTGCCTTCAAAGACATCCTAATTTATTCACATATTTTTCTCCGGCATTCCTTTTGATCATTTTATATGCCAGAATGTCAAGGGATGAACTTCGATGCTATGCAAAATACAATCAATATTGGGTTCAGTATTGCCATAAAGTTCCATATCTTTTTATTCCCGGTATTATATAAATATAAATTAAATGATAGTAGGAGACTATAATAATAAAATATATGTTTTAAAGATTGTTAAACACAAAGTGACTAGAGATAAAAGGAAGGACACCGAAAGACGATACAAAGGAATGTTTAGGAAGAAAGATAAATAAAAATATCTGACAAGAATGTTAAACTATAAAGGAATGTTAAGGAAAATACTTAAAGGAGTTGAATGGTTTGAAACTTTGGATTAATATTTCATTCAATTTGCACATCTCGAGTTTGCCTAAATTTTAAAATGAACCAATAAAATCAAATCAAATTAAAAGGAGCAGATTACGCTAAAATACAAATTCAAAGAGTCCAACCATTCACCGTTTTCGAAGAAAACTAAATATCGGAAATGCAAAAAAAAAGCGAAAAATACAGTGATCATTGCCAAAAATAAAAATATATACAACTACTTCAAAGAATGTTTACCAGCAGAAGATCGACGTCTTTTTGGTGGTAAACATTCATGATAAAGCTGCTCCAAAACTGCATCTTGGTAAGTGGGTGGCGGAGAAATTCCTGTTCCATAACTAGCATTGTTGTTCGAATATGCCGGAGGGGCTCTTGCAACCCCTGCTCCAATATCTGTCGGCCGCGTCTTTGATGTATGAGCCATTTTTCGCATCCGACGAGCTCCTAACACAAAAATGCTTATTGAAGATACTAATAATAACAAAAAAAACTCACTTTGGATTGTTCGAAAATTCTTTTCCCTCAATCTTGCAGTAATTCGTTGAATGCATCGACGAGTTCTCCGCATTTCAACAATCTTATCCAACTCCCATTGCTTACATTTATTTATCCCAATTAACATTGCAACAATTAATCCAATACAAAATATTATTGTTGGAATAACAATCGATGTCACAACATCCGAAGATGGCACAAAATTGTTATGTGGAGTACTCATGGTCATTAGGAATTTAAAAAACATTTACAAAAAATAATAATAACTATTTTTTTGCAAGTTTAAATACATTTTAGAAATTGCAGGAATTTACAATAAAGATTTTGGAGGATTTAATTAGCTTTGACAGATTTTAATTTTTTTGTGTTGAAAAAAAATTTGTTGCAAAAAATCGAAGAAAGTTTTTTTCAAAAATTGCGCGTGTTAGTTGATAGAAGAAATCTCTTGACACGAAACGACTACTGTAGCGATGTGTGTCGCCGCAGCAAAAAGTGGAAAACCTCGAATTTTTTTGGATCTCTTTTTTTATGTTGAATTTGATAGTATTTTTTTCGTTATTTCTGTATTATTTTTTAACATTTATTTTTAGCATTTATTACTACCCATTTCCCATTGTATTACCACAATTTCGTGCTAATTAAATCGTTATTGTTTCACTTTTTCTTGATAATTTTAACTTTTATTCATTTTTCTTTATTTTTATAGGGTTTATAAAAATGGGTCGTCGTATTCGTGCCCAGCGTACCGGAAGAGGGTGGTATCTTCAAAGCCCATAGTAAACATCGTAAAGGAGCTGCTAAGCTTCGAGCTGTCGATTATGCTGAACGACATGGTTACATCAAGGGTGTCGTAAAAGATATTATTCACGATCCTGGACGTGGTGCTCCACTTGCTATTGTTCAATTCCGTGATCCATACAAATATAAGACTCGTTAAAGCTACCATGATCGCTGCTGAAGGTGTTCATACTGGTCAATTCATCTATTGTGGTAAAAAAGGTAATTGTTAAATTCGTTTTATTATTTAAAGTTTTAATGTTTTTTATGTTTTAGCTCAAGTACAAATCGGAAATGTACTCCCAATTGGTGAATTACCTGAAGGTACTACCGTTTGTAATCTCGAAGAAAAAACTGGTGATCGTGGCCGTCTTGCTCGTACATCTGGTAATTACGCTATCATTGTTGCCCATAATCCTGATTCTGGACGTACTCGTATTCGTCTTCCATCTGGAGCTAAAAAAGTTGTACCATCTTCAAATCGTGCTATGATTGGTATGTGATTGAATAATTAGTTTTAATTTTTTAACTATATGTTTATGCTTTTAGGTATTGTTGCTGGTGGTGGACGTACTGATAAACCTATGCTTAAAGCCGGAAGAGCATACCATAAATACAAGGCTAAGCGTAACTGCTGGCCCGTTGTTCGTGGTGTTGCTATGAATCCCGTTGAACATCCTCACGGTGGTGGTAATCATCAACATATTGGTCATCCTTCAACAGTCAAACGTGGTACCTCTGCTGGTCGCAAGGTTTGGTCTTATTGCTGCTCGTCGTACTGGCCGTATTCGTGGTGGTAAACCCCAGAAAACCAAGGACGAAGCGATGTGAGAATTTTGTGTTCGTTTTTTTCAATTGTTTTGCTCGTTGTTTTAAAATATTTTATAATGAATATTTGTTTTTTATTATTTTCAAAGATTTTATCAATCAAAAAAGAAACTAGTAACAAATTTTGAAAAACGATAAAAATTAAGCGGAAGAAATAGGCGAGTTATGTAATGATCGGACTTGGACAGTTGAGGATATGACTTTGGTATCACGGGAATCGATGTAATCTAAATCAGTTGTATCAACGGCAATAGGGGCACCTTTTCCACTTATAACAATCAGAGGATTTTGTTCATTTGCTCGAGAATTTCTTCTTTTACGGCAGCATTGAATTCCACACAATATACTAACTATACAAATAATGGCAAAGGTGAAGACAGCAGCAGTAAATAAAATAAATGTCCAGTTCATCTCATCCCTTGTCATAATTTTATCTGCAAATGGATTTGGAATTTTCGGAATATAGTCCATCGTGAAGAAAAAGTGCAAAAATTTTAGTTAACAGCAAAATAAAATTTCAAATTTTTAACCACACGTTGAAACAGAAATGAGACAATGAGTAAAGGCTTTGTTAGTTTACTCCGGCGTGTTTTTGTGGAAGAATAATATAAATAAATAAAAGAGAGGAGAAGAAGGTAGGTTGATGGAAGCCTTGCGTAAACAACCATGAACGACTTCCGCGCAGCCTGAACTGAAGGTATACAACAACATCGAAAAACACTTTCTTTTTTCTACGCTAAATCCGTGAGAGATGCGCAGCAAAGGAATTTATTTTTCCGTCAAAAATAAAAAAAGAAAATGAGGTCGTTGGAGAAATTTAAAACCCCAACAGTGAGGCCATTTCCGAAAAAAAAATCATTGTCAAAAAAGTTTTTGAAACATTTTATTTTTGAATAAAGCAATAAATCGGAAGTGACAGAATTGAAAGACGTAAAACATTCTATTATTAAAAGTAGTTTTAAAACAAAAAAATTGTGGATAAAAACTCTATTACAGTATCCTTTGATCATATTAATGTGAAAATTTCATAATGAAACGAAAGAAAAATCCGCATGTGAATTACAGTATGATTTCAAAAATAAGGCTTGAAAATTGGTTTTGTTTTTTGGAAGGTAAAGTTTCTACAAGAATCGAAAGCTTTCGCGAAAGCTATTGTATAATTAATGAATCAGACAAACTTGAACCATCAAAATACATTTTGTTTATTTTATCATATTTACTTATATTCAATTGCTTAAAAGTTAACTTGTTAACAAAATTACTGTCTACAATATATAAAATATAGAAAACATTGCGAAACACAATTCGGGAGAAAAAATTTGTTCCGAAAATTGTTTCACTACCGTAATTCTTTAGGTGTATTTTTAAAATTTAAAATAAAAAGGTAAAAAATCTTTTTAAAAAAGTGTTTAAAAATTCAGAAGAAGCAGACACTTTTTACAAAATCAATAACCTAAATAAAATAAGTTAATTTTTGTAAAATCATATTATTTGATTAAGGTAACTGAACTTTTGGCACAATTACTGTAATATAAAAATTAATGTCTTTTTTGAATAAATTTGATTAAAAAATTTTGATTTATTTTTAACAAAAAAAGAGTTTCGAAAAGAGAGCTGCAAAAATGTGCAGCAACAAATTTTGCAGCAAAACTTTTTCATTTATTTTGATGAAACCAACTTCCTAAAAAGTATGACTCACATCCAAAATGGCTTTTTTAGAAAGCTATGATTGTTACTACAAAGTTTTTTGAAGGCCTAAAAATTTTGTTACTGAAAGTAATCAATGAAATTTGTAGGAAAAAATAAAACTATAAAATTTCTTTTAATCAATGCTTTGAAACAAAACAAAAAAAAAGTGCCAAAAAGACTTGTCGACAGCCCAACAGCGATTAAATAAATCAGCAACACCTGTGGAATCTTTTTTCTTCAAGCTTAAAAAGATAGATATCTCTTTTTTCAACCAACGCAATTAAATCCATCGAAATTTCTTTTTATGTGTTTTAATTCCATTTGACACCACCCTCAGGCAAGGAGGGAGAAAATGAAGATTAATGGCTTAAAAAAAAATAAAACAAAGCAAAAGGGAGTCATGGAAACGGTTGCGTGATGGAACGTATCCTTTTTAAATCGAATTGTACAACAAAGTTATGGCACAAAAATAACTTTTTGATGCCTTCTTCAAATTCGAAGAATAAAATCCCTATGGCACTAAAAGCAAAAAAAGAAGGAATGGTCATCATTTGCATAAAACAAAATAACTGTCCATATCGAAAGTAGAGTAGAACTTTATATATTTTTTTCGGGGTGCTGAAACACCATTAAAAAAACTTTGGGCACTTTTTTAAAGTTGAAGAAGAACTTCGAAGCGAAAGTCGTTAGAAAAAGATAAAAATGACTCTTGAGGCAAATAGATAGATATAATGAAAATGAAAAAAAGATGGATCCACCCAAAAATAGCAAAAAATATAAAAAAAGTAGCAGTCAAAGACGGGATATTTTACGAAAAATATTAAAAAAATATATTGAAACGGAAGAAAGACTTTGTAATAATTGAAGAAAGACAACCTCTTTTTTTTGAAAGGGAGAAGATGAAACTAAAACTAAAAGTCAAATGAATGAGTTTTTTTTGGCAGTTTTTTTTGAAACAAAAATTTTAGAAAGGGGTTTTTCGAAAAAAAGGCTGCTGAAGAAGCTTCAAAAAAAAGCTTTTAAAAAAACATAAAATGAGAGGTCTTCAAAAATGGGTTTTTATTTCAAAAAAATGGGAATCGAAAGGAAAAGGGATAAACGTTCCAAATTCGGTATGTTTTTTATGAGACTTGAAGAAGAAAAATATGTTCCTTGCCGGTAGTTTAGTTCGAAGGCTAAACGAACGTCTGCTTCTGACTAACCTAAAAGAAGCTCCTTTCGAAGAAGAAGTCATCATCATTTGTAATCATCAACAACAAAAACAGCGATGGCAAAAAGGGAAAAGGGATGTTCAGAAGCCTCTTATATTTTTTCTCCATCATTAAAGGTCTAAAAAGAGGAATCCCTTAGAGAAATGATGATTTGGAAGGGGGAAAATTGAAAAAAAGAGAGAAAAGACAGAAGCAGACGACTAAAGCCAACCACCACCTTTTCAAATATTATTTATTATTATTGTTTTTGGCTTTCCTCTCTTTTTAGTTTCTGTATTTTTAAAACGGAAACAATAATAAAAAATTACTGACTCTTTTTTTTCCTAAACACAATTCTAACTGAAGAGGGGGGATAAAAAAATATTGAGAAGGGGCGAAAAATAAAGTGTTTCAAACAGCTGAACCATCTTCATCCCCAAACTTGCCCCATCGAAAAATACCAAAAGCATTTGTTCATCCTGAAAAAATATAAAATTGAATGTAATTGCTGCTGCTACTTTTTTTCTCTCTTTCTTTTTTTCATTACTTTTGTTTTGCCCTGTGGCTTTTGTCTTTTTTTCAAAAACAAATATCTTCGGCAAACTTCTATTTTTTTGTTATTAGTTTTATCCCCTGTCAAAAATTATTTTTACTCGTTTTTGTTCTTCTTTAAATTTGCTTTGTTTCAAACTTTATTTATTTGCTTTTTGATCAATCTCTCTTGGAAATACATTATTAAAGACATTGCAAAGCTTTTGGGAAAAGCAAGTGTCATCATCACTCTTGTTTCTCTTCAATCTCCCAAAAAGTAGTAATAATTGTTGTTGTTGTAATGAACAAAACTAAAAAGCATCAATATTATTCACACCCATTTGAATATAAGAAATATTTGTATGTGCTTCTTCCCTTCTTTCCAGACATTAAAAACATATTTTATTATTTAAAATATATGTGAAAAATAATAAACCACAAAATTGGCTTTTTCCATCACATTTTTTTCATTGTGTTGTTCCCGTCAGACATCAAAGAGAAAGGAAGGAAAAGCAGAAGCCTAGTTTTTCATTTTTTATTGAATCGTTTTTGACACAGCCACCACCAATGAATCATCATATATCAACAACAAGAAAACAAAATAATGGGAAACTGTTTATTTAAAAATAAAAAAATGTCCCATTAAAAAATCAATCAAACATTCACTGAAAAAGCTGTTCACCACTTTTGATAAATGTGTTTTTTCTTGAAAAAAAGTAAATCATTTGAATTTAAATGACAGGCTTCGGAGGGGTGTTGTACGAACACTTTGTCTTTACAAATGTTGGAGGATAAGTTTTGAAAATTTTTGTTAATAGCAATTGATAACAAAATTGAAAAGCTATCTTCTTTGTCCTTACTAACTCAGAGATTGCCATTTTAAATTCCAACATACCCAGTTTTAATACCAAAAATATTAGAGAAAAACCGAGCCCATTGGCATTTAAAGTGGAAATCAGCAGGTCCGTAATAACGCAGAAGATAATTCTTTGTCATAGAATAATATCAACGATATGTTTCTCAACATGTTTTGAATAACCATACATGCATACAGATTCGGATCCAAGCCATGCCTAACTAAAACACAAAAATTCAAGCTTGAAAAGCATCAAATAAATTTTAAAGCTAAAAAAATAGAAAAAAAATAGCCAACGGCTCTTTCATTTCCTTTCCCATTTTCATTTTGAACAAAAAAGAAGGAAGAAGAAGCTGCTTTATTAGGAAGAGAGAAAAGGAAGAAGAAAGTGGACAAAAACACTACAAGGACATAGTAGTAGCAAGCTAGCTGTCAGCTACTTCTCTTTCATCTAAAGAATCATAAAACTTTCTTTTTCAATTTCTGGACAGGCATGGACATTTATATGTAATGTGTATGTATACACATTAGATATAAATGTTCATGGATGTACAAACTACTGTATATATTTAATTCTTTTGGGGGTTTAAATCATCTATGACATTGGTGTTCTCTTTTTATTCTAGTTTTTATTGAGGGTGGACACACTGGTCGTCTGTCATTCAATTCTTTTTTGTTAGAAAAATAGAGTTACGCGTGGAACGTTTTTCTTCATTCAATTCAACACAAAAAAATGCGAGAGTGAAAGGGGAGAGAGAAAGAATAGAAGAAAGTCGGAGAATTTTGTCTAACCATTAAATAGCTGGAATAGAAGTTATAGAGGAAAGAAGACATGCAGGCAAAAAAGGAAAGCAGCTTGCTGTCATCGTCAGCAACAAAAGCCAGCCTGCATATATTCTTTTTCCCTGTTGTCTTTCATCGTTTATTTTTCTCTCTCAATAGAATTGAATAGAAAAAGGAAAGGAAGGGAAAGAGAGCGCGATCGCAGCAGCAGCACCCCGAAAACAGACGTGGCTTTTACGTCGGTCGTCGATGTCGACAGATATTTCAATATAAAATTTTTTTCCTTCCCTTTTTCAGCAAAAAATAAGAATTTGTTTGAGAGATCCGCTTTTGCACAAACTTTTTTTTATCATCATCAATCTTCTCCCAACAAAACTCATCTTTCAATCAATTTTATTCCTTTTTTTGCTATTTTTTAAAAAGTGTAACCGCAGTCCCATGGTTTTGCAACGAATTTTTATTCATATAATAACTCGTGTTTCTTTAAATTTTTGACAAAATATTGGTGGTTGTTGGTTGAACTGGACCGTCGTCTCGTCATCATCATCATTTCGTTTCTTCTTTTTCTCCCCTATTCCTGCGCGTGACTAATCATCAAACTCTTTTTCCCTGTCGTTCATTTTACTTTTGTTAATTCGTGTTTTTTAACTACAGCTTTTTAATACAAAGTCTCTATCATTTGTTAGACATACATATATTTCTTCATCTTTGTCATCATCATTATCATATACTTTTTTTCAGGCACTTATTGTATATCTCTTTTTTGTTTTGTTGTTGTTGGTTTTTTTTGGAAGAAAAGGAGCTAATTTTTCATCATCATCATCTTTGTGTGTAACTGTACAAACAGCAAAAGAAAAGAAGAAATCAAAAAATGGCTACTATGAATCCAGAATAGTGAGTTGTTAAAATACACGTCTTACATCATTTATCTAATCCATATATCCTCTTTTTTAGCGATTATTTGTTCAAACTTTTATTAATTGGTGATTCTGGGGTTGGAAAATCATGTCTTTTGTTGAGATTTGCTGATGATACATACACTGAATCTTATATTTCTACAATTGGGGTCGACTTTGTAAGTTTATTACCGTCTCTTTATTGATAATTACTTGTCTCTCTTTTATAGAAAATTCGTACAATTGAACTCGAAGGAAAAACTATTAAACTTCAAATTGTAAGATCTACCTTTTATTATTTCTGTCGGTCAATAACTTACTGCAATCTTTTTTTAGTGGGACACTGCTGGTCAGGAACGCTTCCGAACAATCACATCATCATATTATCGTGGTGCACATGGTATTATTGTTGTTTATGATATCACTGATCAAGATTCTTTCAATGATGTTAAACAATGGCTTCAAGAAATTGACCGATATGCATGTGAAAATGTTAATAAGCTTCTCGTCGGAAATAAATGTGATATGACAAGTAAACGTGCTGTTGAAACCAGTGTTGCACAAGTAAGATTCTTTCTTTTTTAACGGTTGTCGTTATTAGGCAAGCTAATGCTCGTGCAGAAATTACCGACTGTGCTTTGCCTAATTTCTGATTAGGATGGATAACTGAATATAAAGCAGCTCTATTTTTTCATACGCAACATTAATCAATCAATTTTTAGGATTATGCTGATCAACTTGGTATCCCATTCTTGGAAACTTCTGCTAAATCTTCTACCAATGTCGAGCAAGCATTCATTAAAATGGCAACTGAAATCAAAAATCGTATGGGACCTTTGCAACAATCTGGTACAAATCCTTCATCAGTTCGTATTGGACCATCTCAACCTGTTCAAGATCGTAAAAGTGGTGGTTGCTGTTAAATCCAACATCATCATTTATGAAAAAGATCCTTTCTGCTTTCTCTTCTGTCTCTCCTCTTCCTTCTCCTCTCTTCATCATGTATAACTTTTATATATTATATTATTATATAAGATAAAAAATTTTAAAAAAGACGAAAACTAACTTATTTCTGTCCTCTTTTTTCTTTTTTATTATTTGCCTTTTTTGGATTCTGGAAATGAACATTGTTTTTCTTTGTGTGTAATAAAGGCTTAATTTTGTAAAATGAAATTTGTAGTTTCTTCAAATTCGGTATTTTATTTATATTTTTTGGTGGTGAATTATTTATTTTTCTTTCACTTCATTTTGAGTACTAACAACAACAACTTTTCATTTCTATTTTGGTACTAACAAAAAATTTGTTTTTGGTTGTTACATTAAAAGTTGCGTTTATCAGAAGCTTGTAAAATTTGAAATGTAGCTGTGATATTTTCATAAAAGTGATTTAAGTTTAAAAATGGATTTTGAATTAGTACGAAAATTGGCACCTCCATAGAAATTACAATAATGATTTGGAGTTGATTTAAGAACGATAATTTAAGAAAACATAAATATCGAAATTGAGATAAGCTTTAAATAAGAACGCTTTTGTTTTTTATAAATTTGTTGTTTGGGCTGTTTTTGATTTCGAAAAATAAACTCATTGAGCTCTGATGTTTCTTTTGCTGACCTCAAAGATCGAAATCAACTTTTTGCTTACTAAAACTATCTTCTTGTTACAAGAATCTTGTGATTTTCTTAAACAATCCAGATCAATTAGATATTAATAAACTACTGTAATCTGTAACCGTTGATAAATTTTTTATATGACCTGTAGCATTCTACCATATGAGAATACTGTAGATTTCCGCGATCTTGTGTAGTTATTAAAACATTAAAATATTTTTTACTTTGATTAATCAAATTTGCATAAACTTACAAAATTAATTTTTTAGCAACAACATGTTATTTGAAGGTTTATCATTTCTTCAAAAACTGACGACGACTGACTGGAAATGCTTCGACGACTTTCTACCGTACCCCTTTCTTTTCAAGCACTTCAAATTCGATGTATTTCAACGACTGATGCAATTTCATCAACAATCATTGATCCCCATTGTGATCCATCTTCTCCACTCAAATTGAATTTTGCTCAAATTTCTTCAGCTGCTTACAACATTAAAAGTGGAATTCAAAGAACGGAATGTCGTCGATCCTTTAAACTTTCACATGCAATTGGCTCAAATGTTCATCTTAAAATGGAATTAAATCAAGTAAGTTTGAAATTTGATGGTCTTAATTGTTTTGTCGTATCTCAAAAACTAAATAAAATTTCTTTTTGATCTTTGCTGCTTCTAAAGTAGTTAGTGAAACATATCAAATTTGAAAATTCTATTCACTTAAATCCTACAGTAATCAATTCTGTCTATGTTTTTTAGGCAACTGGAAGTTTTAAAGAACGAGGAGCTCGACAAGCACTTCTTCGATTATCTGATGACCAAAAGAAAGCTGGAGTTTGGGCTGCATCAGCTGGGAATCATGCTTTGGCACTATGTTATCATGGCAAGAAACTTGGAATTCCAATTAATGTTGTAATGCCACGGCATGCACCTCTCATGAAAATTGATTACTGTGTCAAATTCGGTGCAAATGTAATCGTTGAAGGAAAGGATATCTCAGTGTCAAGAGGAATCGCTTTAAAATCTGCAATTGAATTTGGTGCAATTTATATCAATGGTTATGATCATATTGATATTCTTGCTGGTGCTGGTACAATTGGATTAGAATTGTTGGATCAAGTTGCTGATTTGGATGCTGTAATTATTCCTGTTGGAGGCGGTGGATTAATTGCTGGAATTGGAGTTGCTATCAAAACTTTATACCCGAAAATTCAAATCATCGGTGTTGAATCTGAAGCTTGTCCCGGATTTACTGTAAGTTGGGATTTTTAAAATATTACTTGCATTTTATTTTGAGCAAAGATAAAGCTTTTATCATTTTCGAAATTTTTCAGTGTTTAAATTACTACAGCTTTGTAAAAGTTACCGTAACCTATTCTAATTCACATTTTTCAGAAATCTCTTGATGCTGGTATTCCTACAGTAACTACAAGTTTGCCAACCCTTGCTGATGGTTTAGCAGTTCCATTGGTAGGTGTCAATGCATTCTATACGGCGAAAGAAGTGGTAGATAAAATGGTACAAGTGAATGAACAAAGTATTGCATTAGCAATTTTACGATTACTTGAATGGGAGAAAGTTTGCGTGGAAGGAGCTGGAGCAACTGGAATTGCAGCATTGATGTCTGGAAAGCTGCCTGAATTGAAGGGAAAAAGAGTTGCAACAATTTTAACTGGCGGAAATATTGATTCAACTGCTCTTGGAAGATGTATTGATCGTGGTCTTGTCTATGATGATCGATTGATTCGTTTTAAAGGTTTGTTACTATTTTTGGATTACTATAACTTTGTTATCACTTTGGATGTACTGTAATTGGTTACTGTATTTGTGTTACTGTACTTGTAATACTGTAGTACTGTAATCAATTGCTGCATTTTGATTACTGTGATCTTTACTAATAATCATTTATTTTTTCAGTAATTATTAGTGATCGACCTGGTGGAATTTCTGAATTGGCGAAACTTATTGCGGATTCTGGAGCCAGTATCAAAGATATGTTTATGGAACGTGCCTGGGTTCGACAAGATGTATTTTCCGTGAATGTCAAAGTCGTTGCTGAAACTCGAAACAAAGAGCATGTTCAAGAATTGGAAAAAGTTTTACGAGAACGATATGAAGATGTATGCTTTACACAATTTGAGCATTACCTTGTCAAACATTAATTTTGTATAACTTTAATAATTTGCTGAAATAAATATGATTTTTCTTTTTCATCCGACTAAGTACTAGTATCAAAGAACATAAAACTTTATACAACTGAAATAATACAAAACTAGACTTATTACAACATTATATAAAACTTACTATACAAAAGTGGTAACATTTGGACAAACTTCAACGTTTTTTTCCATTTCAACTTCAATTTCTTTAGTGTGTTGGAAAATTCACGGATATGTGCAACTTTCCGTGATTTGTCAAACAAAAAACTGAAGAAGAAAATCAATGGAGGGAATAAACTAATAAAGTGCCGATAAGGGTTGATTACGGTAGATTGAAAGGAAAGTCAAATCGAGGTGGTTGTCATTTGTTGAGATTTGGATTAGGGTTGCCGTCCCCCCCCCCCCCGAAATACGGGGATCCCCGCGGGGATCCCCGTTCGGGGGTTTCCCCGTTCCCCGTCCCCGGCCGATTTTTGATTTTCGGGGATCCCCGAACCCCCGTCCCCGAAGACTTTTTTCCCCGAAAAAAAATGTTCACTATTTATTGTGTTTATTCTGTGAGAAATATTTTTGACAACGTGTTGAAATGATGCCAAAATCTTATTTATTCGACATTGTTGCTTCACAGGAAAATTCAGGGGCACACCATTTGCATTACATTATCATTTCATAAACCCTCTTTTAACCAAAAACTCAAGGAGAGCCTGCTGCAAAACGTTCAACGCTCTTAAATTCCACCTTGAATTGCGGGAAGTTTAAATTTTTCTCACTTCGCAGATTTAAGTTTTTTGATTTTATTTTAAAATAACTTTCTAAAATATTACTAGTTGCAGAAAAAAAATAGAAATAATATTTAATTCTGTAATGTAATGAATTCTCAATGTTTATTAAAAAAACATTAGAGGAGGATACAAAACTTTAGATAATAAGTTTGATAAAAGTAGAAAGGATAAGAAAACATATTGATAACCACTGCTGCGTTTATTTGCTAGTGGTCAATAATTGCAGAATCCTAGAATCGCTGCAGATTTTAACACTGTCATGTGAATCTTTAAATTGGATTATCATAAATCTGTGCAACACCAAAGGTTATGATTGAATTTTACTCTTATTGTTGAACATAAATACTAAATGAAAAAATTAAAAAATAACTTTTGGCTACTGTAGTTGACTATTTTAATCGTCTGATACACCCTAAAATAAAAATAAAATTCAATTGTTTTGTATAAAGAAGAATTTTTGGTTAAATAGACCTCAGATACTACCAATAATAATAATCTGTTAAAAAACGAATAATTCGAAAATTGATTATTTTTATTGTTCTTAAGAGAATAAAACCTATTTTAATTTTAGTGTTTTTTATAATAAGTAAATTTCTAAAATAATACTTTTAAAATTTTCTTTTTGCTCCCTTTTTTCCCCGTCCCCGAAATATTTTCGGGGAAAGCAGATTCCCCGTCCCCCGTCCCCGAAGAATGTCGCCCCCGGCCGGGGAAAACGGGGAAGAAAAATACGATTTCGGGGATTCCCCGTTCCCCGGATTTTTCGATTTTCGGGGGGGGGGGGGGGGACGGCAACCCTAATTTGGATGAAACGGTTGAATTTCTTCAGCAAATTCATTAAAATAAAAATCCATTTTTACAAACTATTTTTTCAATGAAAATTTAATATGATAATAATACATTGTATATATACTAATCCTCACTGTAAAACATCAATAAGATTAGAATTCTTCACTGACAAAGTAGCTACCCTATATTCTAAATTTCTTCAAGATTCAGCATCTCCTAAAAAATTTAAAATTACACTTCTTAAATTTTTTAATAATTGGTTTGATACTAACTTTTTGTTTCCACTTAGCAAATATTAACAACATAATGGGCACAATTACTGTATTTCAGTAATTGTGTGCTGAACATCAATTCTTTTATGTTAAACATTGTGAAGATAATGACACTCAAAGGTGCTTTTACTCTGGTCGAAAATGTTCTCATCTAACGAATTGAGCAAATATTTTTTCATCAAAAATCCAATTGTTGTTGTTGATTCTCTTTATTGGTATAATGGTGAACTTCCTGAAATTCTTACCTCAGAAAATTCAACAAAAATATGAATTACCAAAAAGCTTCCAACCTTAATTCCAATATCTTCATTTATCTCAAAAATTTACAAATTTGCAAAATTAACTTTTTATTTTTTTACTTGTTTTTTTTTGTTTGTACATTTTTATTCAATTTTTTTTTTATATTTTTGTCACCGCAAATAAAAATTATTTACGTAAAACAGATGTGTTTTAGAAACTTACTATGCGAAGCATTGTGCAATTAGACAAACTTCAACAAGTTTTTCAAATACAACATCACTACTGTATTATATTGTAGCAGCATTCTCTTTTATATTAAATTAAAATTGAACTTGATGCAATTCAGCATGTGAAAGTTAGTTATGGAAGATTAACACACACTGGAACAGATACCTTTTATTTTGCGAAGTTTCAAAAACGACGTGTTTTTTAGCTTATAAAGTGCCGTCAAAATAATGAAAAACAATGATTAAGAATGCAAAAATAAGAGTAAGACTTAATGCAAATCTTTTTTGAAAATGTTTTACCAAATTTCAATCGACAAAAATTTGCATTTTAAAATCTCAAACAAAAAAGTAAATTAAGCAAATCAAACTTTTTAGCATTAAGAAGTTTTTACAAAAAATAAAAAACATAAATTTTTTCATCTAGTTTTCCTTTTTTTTTTAAAATGGAAATCCAGTTAATGACAATTTTCAAAAAGTGAAAAGTGCCTTCATTCCAACCTGAGCAATTGATTTTATCAAAGTTTTTAAAAATTACAAACGCAGTCCTAAAAATTATTGAAAAATTTTTTTGCAGTTGTTCTTTATTGATGACCTGAATCAATTCTATCATAAGATTTCAAAAACTTACAATTTTTTATTATATTTTTGTTTTAATCATTTTTAATCTTCATTTATTTTAAATATTATAATTACAAAAAATGAATTTTTATTTTGACGATTTTGACAAAGATTTTAATCCAGAAATATTAGATCCAAGTCTCAAAAAACCAATGCCGACTCGATATGAATTTCTTTCAACCTACCGTAATCAATCATTTTCACTTCCAAATTCAATTATGTATTATATTTCAAAGAATCCCTCAACTTCAAAAATTTATCAAAGAATGGTTCAAAGCTGCAAATATTTTTTCGTCAAAAATCCAATTGTTGTTGTTGATTCTCTTTATTTGTATGACGGTGAACTTCCTGAAATTCTGACCTCAAATAATTCAACAAAAATATGGATTACTGAAGAGCTTCCAAATTCATTCGATATTCGAATATCGTCATTTATCTCAAAACTTTACAAGTGTGACGCTGCAGGATGGACTCTTTATAATGTTTCAATCAAATTTGATGAATTTTTTATTGCTTTCTTCATCTGCACAATATGTTTCTTTGAATAATGTTAAAATCCAATACGACAATGGAATTGATGTTGAATTTGAAAAACTTGTGGAAGTTTGTCCAAATGTTAAAACCTTTGTATAGTAAGTTTCATAATGTTGTGATCTTTTTAAATTCAACTTTTTTAGTTCATTCCCCCCAAATTCTTCAAATCTTTCATCAGAATCTGTCAAGAATCTTATCAAGATTCCACATTTTTCAACCATGAAAAAATTATTCTTTTGTGATATTCCTGATACCTTTGATATAAAAACTTTGATTGAATTTTTAAAAGTAAGTTTATTTTAGTTTCATTTAATTTGCATAATAACGGTTTTAATTTTTTTAGAAAACTGATTTATCCATGTATCTTGAGTTTTCGAATAATTTGACATTTGATTTTCGTCTAAAACTTTTTGATATTGCTGAAGAAATTCTTTTCAAAGATTTATATATTTATGGACCTCCACCGTACATAAAAATCCCAGATTTTTCTACCGAAATTCAAGCCTTTTTGAAACAAGCTGCTGGTTTTTAAAATTGTTTTTTTTAAATTGTTTTGTTTATTTTTTGTTTGTGTTGTTTGTTATAACTGAATTTTTTTTATACAAATTTTACATTCTCTGTTTAATTTGATACCTTCATTTTAAAAAATAAAATTTCGTTGTTGGTTTAAGATTCTATATTAAACAGTACATTCTTAGTTTAAGTTTTGATATTTAGATTATTTATTATTTGAAGCAACATGTTCTTTATAGAGATTTTATACTTACGTTCAATTAAAGGATTGTAACTTTTTTGGATTACTGTACCTTTGTTAAGCAAATAAGGAATTGTTGGGATCAGGACGTCAGCACTTTTTTTCGTAGTTTTTTCCCTGATAAATCAGAATAATATTAATGGGTTCCTCCAAATTCCGTGCAAAAGATTTACTATAGTAAATACACAAAGATTGAAATAATATTAAAAAAAACAAGAAATATTTGATTTAATAAATTTTTATTTAACAGTTGTTGTCTTCTTTGGGCCAACATTGATTGGGAAGGATTGCACACGCTTCATTGATGCATTCATCCATTTCTTTTTAAACATCTTTCGAGACTTTTTGGAATTAAGAGAAATTACACTGTCAGATCGATTGAGGGCATTCCCAGTATTCTAAAATAATAAATACTGTAATTGGGATCAGGGTGCTTGCTAATCTGTCTTTATTTTACTTTAAAACACAATCCAAACACCAAATTAATAACAACAAATAAAAGCCAAAGTTTATGCAAAAAGCAAGAACTAAAATTGGATTTAAAAGAGAATCCAACAGAATCCAAAACCAAGACGCAAAAACTGAATAGTTAAGCTTAATTTTATATTTATATTGCCCACAACGGCATAGAAAAGAACAATTCCAAAGAAGTCTCGAAAGACAGATGAATCAAAGCTAAGACAGCTGCGAAAGGCACAAATAAAGCTATTTTAAAAACTGTGAGAAAAGAAAGATCGAAAAAGACCAAAAGGTGTTTTGCAAAAAGGATACAATTTTAGTCGAAGAAAAAGGATATATTTTTGTTTCTCAAAAAAGGATGTGAATTGATTCTTATTTTTAAAAGTACAATAAAAGAAATGATTTGCAAATAACAAAGTAATTTGCAAAAAAACATGATAATATTTGAGTCAGGCACCTACTACAAATATAGATATCTACATATGTAATTTCAAATAATAAAAAAAATAACAAAACAAAGATACAGTAATCCAAAAAAGTTACAATCCTTTAATTGAACGTAAGTACAAAATCTCTATAAAGAACATGTTGCTTCAAATAATAAATAATCTTAATATCAAAACTTAAACTAAAAATGTCCTCTTTAATATAGAATCTTAAAACCAACAACGAAATTTTATTTTTTAAAATGAAGGTATCAAATTAAACAGAGAATGTAAAATTTTTGTAAAAAAAGTCATTTATAACATACAACAGAAACAAAAAATAAACAAAACAATTTAAAAAAAAACAATTTTAAAAACCAGAAGCTTCTTTTAAAAAGGCTTGAATTTCTTCATCTAAACCCGGAATAATCATATATGGTGGAGGTCCATAAATAAATAAATCTTTGAAAAGAATTTCTTCAGCAATATCAAAAAGTTTTCGACGAAAATCTAATGATAAATTATTCGAAAATTCAAGCATCATGGATAAATCAGTTTTCTAAAAAAATTAAAACTGTTATTACTTAAATTAAATAAAAATCAAAATAAACTTGCCTTTAAAAATTCAATTAAAGTTTTTATATCAAAGGTATCAGGAATATCAAAAAAGAATAATTTCAAGGTTAAGAAATGGGGAATTTTGACAAGATTTTTGACAGATTCTAATGAAAGATTTGAAGAATTTGGAGGAAATGAACTAAAAAATAAATAATTAAATTAAACATGGTTACAAGATTATATAAAACTTACTATGCAAAGGTTGTACCCTTTGGACAAACTTCCACAAGTTTTTCAAATTCAACATGTGTTCTATTATCATATTGGATTCTAACATTGTTCAAAGATACATATTTGGCAGATGAAGAAAGCAATAAATATTCATCAAATTTAATTGAAACATTGTAAAGGGACAATTCTGCAGCGTCACATTTGTAAAGTTTTGAGATAAATGACGATATTGGAATTATAGGTGTAACCTCTTCAGTAATCCATATTTTCGTTGAATTATTTGAAGTAAGAATTTCAAGAAGTTCCCCGCCATACAAATAAAGGTAAGCAACAACAACAATTGGATTTTTGATGAAAAAATATTTGCAGCTTTGAACCATTTTTTGATAAATTTTTGAAGTTGAGGGATTCTTTGAAATATAATACATAATTGAATTTGGAAGAGAAAATGATTGATTACGGTAGGTTGAAAGAAATTCATATCGAGTCGGCATCGGTTTTTTGAGACTTGGATCTAATATTTCTGGATTAATCTCTTCGTAAAGATCATTTAAATAAGCATTCATTTTTAAATTTCTAATTTTTTAATGAAGATTTGAAATGATTTAAAATAAAATAAATAAATTTTTTGAAAAATTTTTTGAAAAATTTTGCGAAATATTTTAGGTCAACAATAAAAAAGGTGCAAAAACAGACCTTCAAATATTGAATATTTTAGACTAATTATTTGAGCAAAAATGCCAAGTGCAAAATAAAAGGCAATAAATATCGATTGTAAAAAAAATTGATTGCTGTATGTACATATATTCTTCAAGATGTCTTTTTTCTTTACATGACAAAGACTTCTTTCGACCCCAAATTTCAAGTTAAATATTGATTTTGATAAATTCTTTAAAAGCATTCCTAATTTGACATTATGTTTTAAAGAGAAAATTCTTAGTTTCTGTTTGAATATTTCGATTTTAGATTAATTATTGTTTGAAACAAAATATATTTATTTCGGAATGTTTAAAGTTCTTGAAAAAACTTAAAAAAGGGATCACGTTCATTTAAATGATTCTGATTTTGCTAAGATTAAACATTTGCACTTTTTTCGTAGTTTGAGATTCCCGATAAAACAGAATAATATAAGGTCAGATGCATATTCCTTATAACTTTTTATCAATTCTCAAATTTTGGCCGAAAAGTTTCTGATTTGAATAATA